>JAOBAY020129989.1:0-15888 GCA_025331085.2 Zoanthus sociatus | reverse complement strand
TCAAGATTTTTGTTTATGTACATGCCGACACCTCCACTAGAAAGAGGCGTAGGCACATATTCAAAGACATAATTTGCCATATTCAAATTCACATCCAAAGATGCATTTTTTGTTGTTATTTTAGTTTCAGATATGCCTATTATGTCAAAGTCAATTTCTACTTCATTTAATAAATGAGTCTCAAGATTCTCAATATTTTTTCTTAAACTTCGAATATTAGTATGTAGCATAGCAAACGAGTCACGATATTTCGTAACACTGTTTATATTTATCATTTTATGAAAACTGTTTGGTGAGTAGTAATTAGATCGAATCAAGTTGCTAGAATCAATATCAATACTTTGTCGAGTATTAAGTTTAAATAGATCAAGATCATAGAGACTGTGCAATTTATCTAAGCTCTTTTTGGTAGATAGACAATTTTCAGTCAATAAATTATTAAACTGACCATGAATACAGAAAATATTTTGCCCATAATATGGGAGATTTTGTAAGATTGTTTTGTTTTCTTTGAATGTTATGGTATAAGATTAATAAATTACTACTGGAATTATTTTATACTTAGCTGCATGATGTAAATTAGACTGAGTTAGTGTCGTGTTTGTAGCTTGCTCTTGTTCGTCTTCCACCCCTAGAGTAACCTTGAGTTCTACCAGATCCTAGAGTTGGAAAATCAGCTCTGAAATTCTTCAACTTCTCTAGCACATCTTGGTTGGTAACACGGACCAAATTTGTGTATTCAGATTCCTTCAACAGAATGTTGGAGTTTCTGGTCCAGCAAAATTTATAACTATATTCCTTCTGGAATTTCTTTGCCTCGTTAAAAAGCTCTTGTGTTTTAGGAGTTAAGTGATCAAAAATATTAATGTTACCATTCTCATTTCTCAGTTCACGTTTACAGCTCATGACCGCTTCTTTTGCAATTCTACGTGTAAATTTGCAAATGATAGGTGGAATTCGTTTTGGGTCTCTCGGTGTTACTCTATGAGCAATATCGATGTCATATGGAGATATTTCTGCACCAATTTTATTAAACAAATTTAAACAAATGTCAACGGTTTCTCTTGCTGACTCTTTCGTGTTGGCTTTAGGCACTCCAATAATCTTCACATTGTATTGGTAGCTGTACTTATTTACTGCTTCAATAGCTTCATCATCCGAGTCCGAGTCTGAGACAAGCTTGTCGCTTAGATATTCACTAATGGTAGCCCAGCCAAAGTCGCTTTTTTGAGCCAATTTTATAGCTTTGATGCACTTCTCAACGAGCTATGCTCCCTCTTCCAGCGATTGCTTAAGCTTTTCTGTGGATCCTGCTCTAAAGTTATCCAGTGATTCATCAAACTTCTCCAGAACTTGTTGACAGTGATCGTACTGTTGCTGATTCCTTTTCTTCTTGCAGGTGAATGTTTCTCGCTTCACCTTCTTTACTGCCATGTCGATTGCGGATGTATTTCGCTCTGTAAACTGGCGACTAAAAGCATTGAATTTGTCTTCTGGGACAGAAGACATCGCTCTCATAGCTTCGTTCACAATTTATTGAGTGGTCATCTTGAGTTATGAGTGAAGTTGTCGTTCTTAGCGTTCGACCCGAAGGAAGAACCACTACAACTAACACCCTATTTATATCAAATAGCTCGTATGCAACTACAAGTACTATCAATGCATTGGGAAATAAATGGTGCTAAAATGCAATGATTCCTAACATAAGGTGCAGAAAACAAATATCTGCTATACTGCGTGCCGCAGAATTTTTTATAGTCTTTTTACAGTATTACTCCATCTTGATACTGTGCCCATTGGATCTACTTGTCGTTTTATTGTCCACGCTCTTTGTTGTGGAATTTTCATCCCCTTGGCCCTCCAAAAAACCCTTAAACCATCGTATAACCACTCCTTGGCCATTCCTCCCTAATTTCAGAAATAACTTTGGATAGATCGTCATCTGATATATCGTAAAACGGTTTAGAAGTCAAGATATTAAAATCTAACAATCGGCGTCTTACATTACTGACAGAAACACCAAGCATTTTTGAAATATCGACATAGCTGAATCCATTTTCAAAAAAATACTCCAACTGCTCCTCAGTTAGGATTTGTTGTTTAAACGAAAGCTTTCAATGCCTCATCAATTGCCAGATTTTTGCTGCCATCTGTGATTTGTCTAAATTTTTGTACTGGTATGAACATTGATTATGCAAAGCACGTGTAGCTTGGGTTTACTATTACACTAGCTTAATACAATATATTTACTCCCTATTCAGAATTATTTAGCTAGTTCCAAGGTTTTTTGTTTGAAACGGTTAGATACCCGGAAAGTGACCAAGTGTCTTTGGAATTCAAAATCACTTGGGTGAAAAGGTTAAACAGTTTTAAATATGTTAAAAATTTTGGGGGTTCTAATTCTAAACCAAGACATTCGATTTTCAGCACGCCTGGAAGTTTTAAATGTTTTTATCTATGAACTCAAATTCGTTTCTTTTGTTAAAAGTTACTTAAAAATTATGGAACGTAAATGCAATCATTAAAAGTATAACTGGAAATATTTTACTCAAGTTAAGATCTCCTTGCAAATGAGTTTTCATCCTTTATTAAACAAATTATTAAACTGCAAGTAGTACGGGTTGGTGCACAACTCCAGACAAGGGGTACCAGAAACTGACAAGTCATCTTATAGACCAGGATTTCTACAGTTGCTGAAAAATAATTTAATAACATGTTTTAAACTGAAAAATGGAAAGTAATTTTCAAATTTTATTTTGTAAGTCTCAAATTTGCATTTTTTAAAAATATAGTTAAACACGTCATCATCATCATCATTGTAGTCCTTCGAAGTTGAAGAGGACAATCAGTGCTTTCTTTTTCTCCTATGCACACTTAGCCCGAAGTCAGATAAACAGGCACCACCACACTCAGGGCAGTAAACAGTGTGGCTTGGGTCTGATTCCCTCGCTTTTCTGATAGCCCGCTTTCTGTCCAGTTCCTTTAAGCGATTTTCCTCAAACACCTTTATACCATTGTGCACCGCTCTTCTCCAGCTGTTTTGGTCATCTGCAATCTCTGTCCAGTTTGACGGGGGAATACTACATAGGCGTGACGCCCACTTGAGGTTGTCTTTGTAGCGCTTGATTTGGCCGCCTGGTTGTCTCTTTCCAACCACAAGTTTGAACCAAAATATTTCCTTCGGAATGCGATTGTCATGTATACGCACAACATGGCCAGACCACCTGAGTTGTGCAGCATAGATCATCGCCTCAATTCCTGACAAGTTGGCACGTCTAAGAGCATCTTGGTTGGTCACACTTTCTTCCCATGAGATGCCTAGAATCTTGCAAAGACATTGAAGATGAAACTGTTCAAGCAGTTTTAGGTGTCGTTGATAGCATGTCCAGGACTTACATCCATACAGCAGGGAAGGTAACACAATAGCTCTATAAACGGCAGTCTTTGTTTGAGACGAGATCCCACGTGCCCTCCACACCCTATTCTGCAACCGACCAAAAGGTCTGCTGGCTTTTGATATCCTGCATGTTATCTCCTTATCAAGACTGCCATCAGCAGACAAATTGCTACCAAGGTAACAGAAGTGGTCCACACAATTGAGTTTGGCCCCGTCAATAGTAATACATGGTGCAGGTATGGTGGTTTTGGGAGCTGTTTGACATAGAACTTCAGTCTTCTTGATGCTTATTGTGAGACCAAACGCTTTAGTAGCAGATGACAGGCGATCTGCCAAACGCTGTAGTGCAGCTTCACTAGGAGCAGCAATTGCACAATCGTCAGCGAAGAGGAAGTCACGGAGAAGTGCTTCCTTGACTTTCGTTCTGGCTTGTAACCGACGCAGATCAAAAAACTTGCCATCAGTCCTAAAGCTGGATGAGGATACCGTAAAAATATAATCGCACACCAGGGCACTCCTAACTAAACCAAGACATATAATTTTCAGCTCGTCTGCAATTTTTATGCAAGGAAAGGCTGGCTTACTCTGTCCCCAATTTCAAACAAAACAATCTGATACAATGTCAAGCAACTACATATCAATACAAAACCTCTCATGGACTAACTAGTGAACTGATAAAGAACTTGGTTTCTAAATAACATAAATGGACAACTGTACGTAACCAATGTTCCCTCCTTAGCAGCCTCTGTAAAGGAACTAACAGCTTTTCCTCTGCTTTCTTAATCTGTTGCAATAGGGGTAAACTATACAAATTATAGTTGATTTAGACCTACAATCCTGGACAAAAAGATTTGGGACAGTTGAACTTTTTCGCAGCGCTTTACACGAAGTTTCAACTATAACCAAAATGAAAGGCTCCCACACAATTTAAAGTAATTGATTCCTCCCCCTTCCCCCCTCTACAATGTTGAAATAATGTTTTGCAATTAGTATATCAACTTAATTCAAAATTTTGCAACATTGAATTGGGGGACGGGGGGGAGGTACTATTTAAGGAAAAATTAATGAAGTGTCCCAAACATTTTGTCCAGGATTGTACATTCATTTAAAAAGTTTTTTAGCATACCTCTTACATGTGCCTTCACATAAATCAATGCAATGTAACTTTTAGAAATGTTGTCTTAAAAAGTTTTAATGGTTTTTGAAGTAGGTCGTGCAAAAGAAAGAAACGGCAGCAAAACAAGAAATAAAGTATAAAAATATTAGAACGTGACTACACAATACACAGTTTAGGTTTCAAAATATATGAAAATATTGTAAGTTCGTTTGATAGTTCTCCGTTTTGCTAATAACTTGATTTGTTCTAGTGCATGCTGTTAATCTGAGCCCAAAACAAAACTTTTAAACACTAAGTGTTAAAAGTTTTGTTTTGGAGCCAATAGACAATGGATTGCAAATCGTCCGTTAACCACAACTATACATCTTCCACTATTTGACATCTCAAACTTTTGTTTTCAAATCCTTCTTCACTTTTCCCTACCAACTATCTAAAATGTGACTATATTCCTTTTTAATTTAGTGTTTCTAAAGAGTTTCTTTCTATTACTCATTAATTCCAGTGTTTACCTGGTTGTATTGTCTAACGAGCCAGAATAAAATTGTTGGAATTGCAATGGTAACTGCATCCCTTTCATAATCGTCACAAGCATCAAACCACAACAACAGCCAAACCTGTTAAATGTTTAAACAAAGAATGGGTGACACAGTCGCTAATTTAGCAAGTGGAATAAAATACTGTTGTAACTAGCATTTTAAACATCTAAATATTTCGCTGATTTTAGTATTAGTGAATAACTTTCCCTTTTTTCCCTTTTTTTCCCTTCTGGTTTTTCTGTTTTTTCTTTTTAGCTTAATAAATGAATCTGTTGTACATTTAGATAAAAATATGAAAAAGAGGACAAAAAATTGAAAAATTCCTTATTAACTTTAAGGTCTATCTGTTACAAATATTATTTATTCTTTATGCAATAACTCATTCCCTGTGGATTTCCGTCCCACCCCTCCCCCCTGCACAAAAAATTTGGGAAGCAGACATCTGTGATTTGGCGTTCCTAATCGTGTGTTGACATAAATTTGCATATCTAATTTAGCATGCTGCCCACGCTTTGATCATAAATCTTAACAGTCTAAAAATGGTGCTTGGTGTAAAAAGAGTATATGCTAGGTTATCGACTGGTTATGGTAAATCTATAATTTTCTATGGCCTACTTTTGGCTTTCGATTATACCCGTGGGCAACAACAAGGGAATGTTAACGGTTGTCGTTATTTCACCGCTGAAAGGGTTAGGGAAGACCAATTTCGGACTGTACGTTTATTTATTTTGCTGCATTGCAAAAATATTTTGTGCTTGTTTTCAAAACACAACCTGCACTCGACAGTGATCCATTTGTTACTTTTCACTGGATTAACTGAAATACCACTAAATAAGTCTTTCGTTGCACCGTACGATTTATGAAACGAACTCAATTTATTTTGGCAAAAATTTTGCGTAATATTGCTGGCAAGACATTTAAACTTTGATTCATTCATCAACTGCGAAATTATGAAGTTTGGCATCGCACAGCAAACTTTCAAATCACACAACATGTCATAGGCAAGTCTAAAAAGATGGAACAATAACTAGAAGTATCTGAAAGATAGGTGAATGCTTGGAGCAAAAGAGACAAGCTATCGGACATTGGAGGAAGGAATGGCAAAGTTTTATTCATACGATACACTTTTTTTTTCATTAAGAACCAGTAAAATTTTGCCCAGGCTCAGTGCTCTTATTTTTTTCAACAATTTGAGGCCCAAAATGTTCTTATTTTGTTCTTAACTGCAATATATTTTTTATGGTTGAAAATCGATTTCAAAGGCCTTTCAGTGTTTATGTATGCCCAACTTTTAGTTTAAGAACATGTGTACATGCAAGCCACGTCATTTTAATGGTATTACATGTGAGGCCCTGTTAGGGGTTTTAGGGATACGAGATATTTGAGGAAAAAATTATGAGGATACGGCAAATTTGATTAAAAATTATAGGGATACGGGATATTTCGGAATACATGTAACATTTTGTGTATTTTACAGCAGATGACAGTACATGTAATTGTTACAGTTAAGTATACTTGTATTAAGTAACGAAATATATTTAATGTGTGATGCTCTGTGTGATGGCTGTTTGCCACGCTCAGTTTGTTATTTTTTCTTTTTTTTTTTTTTTAAATTTTCATTTCAGGCTCAAATTGTTTTTAATTTGTTTTTATTTTCGGACGATTTGAGCCTCACTGTTCTTATTAAGTGTGTTCCTAATAAAAAAAAAGTGTATTATTTCTATGGCTTTGCAGCAATTTTTGTTTGGTGACCTTTTCAAGGGCTTGTAAGAAACTTTTTCGTGTAGGATGTTTTTTTATGGGAAGAGGATTGAGGGTGTACATTAACTAAGTTTTATAGTTTGCATAGTAAGGTCAAGTTATGTTCTTCAACACGGTTGATTTTTGCACCTTGAGCTTGCTATGCAGACAAGAGTCCGTACTATTAAAAAAACTGTTATATAAACGAATTGTCATTTGTAAATAAAGTAGTATTACACACAATTTATAAAAAAAAACATTTATAGTAATCGAATATGTGGAAACCCTCCTTTAGGTATATCTTGATCTTTGTAGGGCTGTCGTTGTTGGTGCTCTCTTGCTGTAAGGCATGTCTTTTTATATTTCTTAATAACATGAAGAAAAAGTTATAACCTTTAACGTACAGTGGAATGCCATCAAATATTCGTTTGTTGGCTATATGAGTTTGTTTAATTGTTTACTGAAATTATCTTCTGGTTTGGTGCAATGATTCACTGGCTTAGATTGCACTGCTGATAGACATAGTGGAGAAAGTTGCTGTCTTAAAATGTCTTAATTGATAAGATTATTAAACTTATGAACTGTAACGTATATAAACTCCAACGCATATTGAAATGTCATAAAATATTCCTTTGTTGACTATATGAGTGTTGCGTTCATAGATGGTTTCTTCATATGTTAAGTGAAATTATCTTCGAGTCGGAGATGCTGTATGTCATATTTACATCTTGTGATGTGAGTAGCGCCTCTTCTATGCAGGTTTCAGTCGATGTTGTACTCAACTGCACATCATTTAGTTCTAATATAGCTCTCAATTCGGCACCAAATGTGGTGACATAGAACTTCTTTTTATCTTCTTTATTTTCAACATAGAGCCTACTGTACCACTTCTGGTTGCATGTAGTGATTCTCTGGCGTAGGTCGCAGTGCTGTCAGTGGAGTAAGTTGCCACGTTGGGTAGCTTTTCTGGAACAAGAAGAGCAGCTGTTGTATTTGGTCAACGATTTTATTCCCAAGATGATGAAGTCAGCTGTCTTTGAAGACATTGCTAGGGGGGATACCTTGATTTTGGCCAGCATCGAGATGGGTGTGGCAGGTTGCATTTCAAAGTCATTGGGTGGGTTAGCTAGAAACATTTCGTTTGTTTCAGTGTCCTTTTTCAGTTGCATGTTTGTAAACTGATATGTGTTGTCTTGATATAAATCGTCAAAGTCGCCATAGAAATACGCAGTAATGGAATCCGTGTCATCAACCAATGTTGCCAACCTCTTCATCTTGGCTCCTGTCGAAAAACGTTGCTCGCGCGGTGCCCCTAGATAATGTATGCAGGCTTTGAAGGAGACACACTGGTAAATATGTAGTGTCTTGAGTTTCTGAATGGTTGACATTTGGGACGTTTCAAATGCTTGAAAAGATGGGTCTTCATTTGTGATCTGTACTTGTGTGCTGATATTGATAACAATATTGTCAAACTGTGTATTGAAGTCATATCTGTTGATCTTCATTGGGCTCTTGTTCGTGGCCGCTTTCCTTAAGGCATGTATTTTTGTTGGCGAAAAGCATATAGCTTTTACGGATTTGGTTGCTGATGTTTGAATTTGGTAGGTTGAAAATTTGGGGCCTGCTGAGAATTCAAGTATATAACCAAGTAATGGCTCACCTGAAAACAAAAATAGGAGAAAACATTTTATATTATGCCATCAATTGAGTTGTACTGGAATTATTCTGGAGTTGTACTGGAATGTTTGGGTATCAACAAATGAGTACATTGTGTAGCTTGTTTGAGAATAGCAATTACAAAGTATTCAGATATTAATTACAGGTTTGAAAATTAACGGGCACACGGTCGCCTGAAGCGACTTAAGTTCGTCTCGGGCGACTTAAATTCGTCTTGGGCGACTATGTTTTGAAACAAAGTAGCCTGTGGGCGACCTTCAATTTCTAGTACAAATCATTGTCAAATGTATACATTTACCTGAGAAAAATCAACAACAGTATTTAGTATTTAGATATGTCGGATTTAGTAGTATGCATAAAGCTATACAGATAGAAAGTAGAAACCAAGGAAGCCAAGTTTGCTGACAAAAATTTATTTGAAGCATAACAACGAAACTGGGGAAGCCTGGTTAGCCTGGAATTCCAAATTCGGAAGGATTTCCGTATCTTCAACTTTGAGAATATGTTTTCTTTCACACACTATACCAGTATCACAAAATGGCAAGATGTGACAAATGGAAAGGATTTTTTTTTGGCAGTAAGATTTACTAAGACAAGATTCAAGAAAAGCAATACCACTGTCTCTGATAGGTCTAAATGCAGCCCAATATGTTGTATATGATCATTATCTTATATACCATATTTCTTTAATCAAGTGAGAAACTTACTTTTGACCGGTGGCGAACTAGATGGACTTGTTGATGACAATGCTGTATCTAAGGACAAAAACATAATGTTTTGTTATAAGAACGATGATTAGTTTATGTTTAATAACAGCTGTGGTCGTTCTTATTGACCCAAATTGATATGCTCAAGATTGGGGTGGGTAATCAGCTGACAAGCTAATGAAAGTTTCATATTTCTTTAATCAAGTGAGTAACTTACTTTTGACTGGTGGCGAACTAGATGGACTTGTTGATGACAATGGTGTATCTAAGGACAAAAACATCATGATTTGTTATAACAACGAAGATTAGTTTATGTTTAATAACGGCTGTGGTCGTTGTTATTTACCCAAATTGATATGCTCAAGATTGGGGTGGGTGATCAGCTGACAAGCTAATTAGCTGGACAAGAGGAGTGATGCTTTAGGCATACAGCTCAATTGTTGTTCATGATTGATTGATTGATTTAGTGAATGAGTGGGTGAGTTAAGGGGATATCATAGAATTACTCTGAGTTCCATCTATAATTGAAAAAAAAAGAAAATTGATATGAAAAGTTTGAGGAGCAATGACATAACGTAAAACAAATAACCTACCTTTATAATCCGTAATCTCAAGACAGGAACAACTAAAAATTAAGGAAGGGTACTTTATCAGTATGATATGATAGGACATTGCCCTTTGTTGTCTTAGTTGTTGGTTATTGTTCTGTCCTTAAAATGCAGAAATAAGTTGTTTGTGTTATGATATTTCACTTGATGACTCTTAGCTATTTGATTCACAATATGCACTACAAGTTGCTTGTGCTAACTTATTAAGTCTATTTTCTTCTACTAGACGATAATTTAAACTTGCTGCTGATTTTAATCGGGATAATCGTTGGTAGGTCATGGGTTGTATAACACATGCAAATAATGCCTTCACTCTGCTTAAACCAACATATGAATTACCAAAAGTTATTTCTTTCTTTCCGATATCAACCCAGGCTTTAGGTAATGTCAGCCCTTGGCTTTTATGAATAGTTATAGCCCATGCCATGAATGTCATCTGTTGTATTAGGTGATACTGTTATAGGGCATATTGGCACACAGGATGGAGTTGTGTCACTAATAGATGGACCTCTATAGTTGTCGAACTGAGCAATGACTGTAATGGGTAAATCAGGTGGCTGATGATCAGTCTGATAGATTATATGTCTAATAATTCCTGTAGCTCCATTGCAAAGTCCAACACTTGGCCATAAATTAATGATCAGTATTACTTTAGCTCCCTTTGCTAAAAGAATAAAAGGTTCTAAACCTGACATTTCATCCGGACTAATCTTTTTTGCAAGTGCTGAGGAATGACGACAACAATTGGCTGGTGGGATGATAGTAAGTTCCAGTCATCAACAATTGATTCACCTTTGCGCAACCGTGACAGTAAATCACGAAATTTTACTTGATCTGGGTCAGAGCGCTGGACACGCTGATTAACAGTGAGTTTGACAACTTTATCAAACATTCTGTATGCAAGATAACCTTGCTCTCCTATGTTATTACTTGGTTTGGCATGGTAAAACCACCAACAGGTGGTAATTGACCAGGATCTCCTGTCAAAATAATTGAAAAGCCTCCAAATGGCAGGTCATAATGACCTTTTACTTGTTTACAGCGTTTGTCTATCCAGCCAAACATAACTTGGCCTAACATCGAGTACTCATCAATGATTATGTACTCTATACCCTTGAGAGCTTCTTGTAATGTACTCTAGCTTTGTCCTGCTAGATCTTTGTTCCCTCTTGGTCCAACAGGAAGTTTCAGAAAGGATATGAATAGTAACTCCCCAGCTGTAGCAGTTATTACACACTTGTTCTTTAAAAGTGAACGGATTGCATTAATGAGATAACTTTTTCCAGTTCCAGCTACCCCATTTATAATAAGACATAGAGATTCTTTCTTGGTTGAGAGATTCTCTGAATTTGACTTTACAATATTATATGCTACAGTATGTGTTGCATTTGACTAAAGGTATCAGTGTCAATAATTTCATAGTCTGGCTGGGCATTTGAGATGTTCTGTTCTTTTTTCATTTTTACCCAGCTTGACATTTCACCAATCTGTTGTTCAGAATAGTGGCTCCTGTCCTAGTGCCAGTCATATTCTAACTGTGAACCATGATGGGAATTGTGAAAAGGTGTGTGAAGGTCACACAATACGATCCATTCTTCTTGGACATTAGTATTGTTTTCCAAATCACAAGTTTCATCTATATCTTGCTGGCTTTTGATAACTTCTTGAAGTTTGTCAAACTAATCTGGGACATTTTTATGTGCATATCCTGTCTCAAGGAATGCATGCCATTTCTGTATGAAATTATCTTTTGCTGGTTCTAAATTTTCCAATGCATTAACTTGTGATATTTTCCAAGGCTTGTATCTCAACAACTGATATTTACAATAAAGTGGGAAATTTAGACCTTTTGGATTTGAGGAGTATGTAGGGAATACCCTTGATATAACATTGTCAGGCTGTTTAGTAAGCTTCTTATTTACAACTTTGTACTTAGTTGCAAATTCAACAAAATTGAGGCTACTTATTTCGAGTGATTTGTCATAATCCGATCGATTAGCATAAACATCGAGAAGTGAATTCTCTGAGCAAACCTGATCTGTGTCAACAGATGATTTTTTAAGGAAAGCAGGTGGTGCATAACCTCTTGTACAGCATAATCTTTTTCACCAAGTGTTTTCATTACTATGACCTTTTTGATGGCTCTATGAGGATTGCTATTGCTAGCTGAGCTATTAACAATGACATTAAAGGCTGTTTTCAGCAGTGGTGAATGTGGTTCGCCTTTGGCTGCATATTTGGTTAGGTATTCCACACATGCATAGTGATCAGTAACTACTTGAATATCACAGTTTGCTCGCCAGGTTTGTAACTGAAGTTGCTTATTACTGTTTAATCGAGAATCATTTCTTGCAGTTATAATCTTTGCCCTGTATTGTGGTTCTTTGTTCTTGCTGTGAATTGGTTCAAATACTAATTTAGTTTGTGGGCAATGTTGAATTGGAAAATTAAATCTGCGTTTCAATTCATTTTCATTTCTTTCCTTTTTAAGACAATAGCTAGTACTACATCTAGTATGCTGTTGCACCATGTTAAGTAAATCACAATAGTCTGATTCCATGTCAGAATTGATAATTTCCTGGTAATTCTTTTGGCAAGGATGAATTTGTGGTCTAACCCACATTCCTTCATCTGGTGGATTAGGATTTATTGTTGTAAGCAGCCAATCTACATACTGACAAGCTGTTTTGCTAGCCTTATCACCAGCCTCTATTTCTAAATCAAGTTTTGAAATGTCTTCTTCATTATTGCTGCTACTATCTTCTTTGCATTTTTGAGCTACTGTAGGAAACCTTTCAGGGCAATCTTTGTAAGCTCACATAAACCAGGATCATTCTTAAGTTTAGCTGTGCCATGACAATGAATACTACCTCTGCCTTGATACTCAAACCTGTACCAGTGCCATTCAGTCAAGGGTGTTGTATAACCAATGCTTAATAAAACTTTCCAGACGTTTTGTAAAAATCTGTAAATAATCATCTCTGGCAGTGGTTTGTATTATAAACAACGAACTCCAACTTCTGTCACACACCAATAATACTCTGAAAAATCTGAGCCCATGACGGGACGGACGGGCAGACGCTCCATTCACTGAGCTACAAGGACTGTTAGGAGAGCGACGTCATTTGTTATGATTTATACAATGGTGAGAATAACCTCTTTGAACACTTGGTTTTATATAGATTCACATAATTGGCAGTGTGCGAGCAATCAACATTTCCTCAGTTTGAGTTAACCCTTGTAATTGTTGTGGAACCTGGCTAGGAATCATGAAATTGTCAGCAGAAAATGCTTTCGGGCTATGCTTATCGCTTTGACAGCGTGAGCAATTATACAATTTAGTTGACTTTATTGTTCCTTTTAAGGGCCATACTTCTTTGCAAATCACACAGATTCATTGAGTATTTTAGAGAGTGGTGAAACTTTTGCATGTTTGATTTTGCCCAAGGCTGCTCATGCAATGGACCATCAATAGGAACATTAAATGTTTTTAAATAATTTTGTTGCTCGTCACATTGAGAGCGACTCATTGGTGGATTTCCAATATTTGCATTGTTTACTGCTATACCATAGACATCTTTTGGCTGCATTTCTTGTAATTTGGGGTTTTTCTTTGCACTAACTGGTAAGGAATTAATAGTTTCTTGACATTCCTCTAATTCAGGGTTTACAGTTCTACCCACTGGGATGGGATCATTAGTCTGTTCATTGCTTTGGATATTTTGTTTATGTTTTATTATTTTTTTTAGCTTATATTGCTCTCGTCTCATTTCATTTCTCTTTGCTCTAGCTTCTGGGGTCTCACAAGACCTTTTCATTCTTTGGTATTCCCGCTGTTTAGCAAGTTTCTCTGCTCTGGCTTTATGGGTGTCACACTGTTTTCTAGTTTTCTTATTATTGTTATTTCTGAAAATTATCATTTCCCTAGCATCATTGCTTTCTGATAGCTTTCTTTTTAAATTTTGAAAATATAACTTTGTTCTTGAAAAACTGTTCTAATGTGGGTATAGCCGAGACATAGTGTAACCCATTTATGTATTCTAAAAAAAGGATAGTTTTTTCCAAATTTGGAGTCACAAAAGAAGGCGTTATAACTTTTGCTAATGAACCATCAACAGAGTCAGTTATGTGAATCAAACAATTCAATGCATTAGATACAGCTTGTATAATTAGATTATCACACCATGTCTGTGGTTGAGACATTTCAGTAATGTAACTTTGCCAGCAGTCACATGAGAAACTTTCAACATAGAGTTCTGGATGGTTAAGTAAATGATTAATACCAGCCATTAGAATTTCATGATGGCTTTCTGGTTTCCCAAACATCTGATGTGAACAGGCTCTAAAAAAATACGAGCCATCACCACCAACATCTAGTGGGAATAAACCAAGAGTTGCCAACTTTTGAACTAAAATACTCCATGGTGAAACACATACATATATTACTAGTATACATGCCTCCTTTTATTTCAAGAAGTTCGGATTCTAAAGAATCCTTATTCAACTCAGGAAATGGAAATGCAGAGACATTTCTTCCATACAAAACTTTACCCTCACTATACTTTCTTTGTAAATAAAAAGGCTTTAATTTTTTGTTCCAACAGAAATATTTGCTAAAAAACTGTCTTTATGCTTGTTTAGAAGCATAAAAAATCTGTAAATCTGTGATGAACAAGGGAAAGTTTTTTTAATCAAACTTTTTAATTTGCATTAATTTTTTGGCAGGAAATCTCGAGGGTTCGCGCTCTCTCTTTAAGTGTAGTTTTGTGTGTTGCTTGTCAATGAGTTTTCTAACAGAACTTTTGTACAAGCTTACATCTTTTTTAATGATATGATTAAAATTATCATCTCTAAACGAAACAGCATCATCTTCAAAACATAAAGGCATTTCTGCTGTAGTAATTTCAGCTTTCAAAGTGCAGTTGTCAAACACATCAGTGCAAAACTCAGCTGAAGCTGAAGGTACGGCATCCTCAGTGGCAATTTCTACGTGTTTTGTAGCCATTTTGAGTTCATATTGGGCTACATTACAAAGTTTTCGCGGCTGCTCAGAAACAAGTTCGGGTTTGGACTGTTTATTGAACTCTCCAAAGAATGCACGGGGCACAAACCATGGCTGAAGGGTTGAATTGACTGCCCGATTCCGGGTTGAATTGACTGCCCGAAGTCGGGTTGAATTGACTACCCGCTGTAAAAGTCGGCTTGAGTTTAAAAGTCCACACCGGGACTGATAATCCCCCCAAAAGGGAGAAGTCCTGATTAATCCAGGCAACCCTAATAAAAAGGGTAGATGTGGCGAGGAATCCAAATTCTTACCGAGCTTATGTGACAAAAGTGTCTGACATTGAATTAGTTTTCTATGACTATGTGTTAAAATTCGAGAAATCTTACCAGAAATCAATCTAGAACAGTTTGACAACACACTATGAAAACTGCGATCACTTTTGCGAATGAAATAAAGACAATTAATGGCTTTACTTACCAAAAACGACGATCTTGAAGAGCAAAGTCTTCTTCTACGCTCACAAAACCCAAACACGAGGTAACGCAAAACTCCGGCATTCTTCGTATTCGTGAAATTGTCACTCGAACGTTGTTCGTAATATCCGGAAATGTCCCGCATGTCCCGATTGGTGCCGATTGTGATAAAAAAAAGACACCAAACCCGAGTGCAAACAGCAAATCCTCCGCTATATAAAAATCTCGCGTATGTGCGATGTGTCATTGCGTCCGCTGAAAAGAAGCAGTACGCGAAAATCGAGAGAAATAGAATCCCCTTCTGCAAGATTAGATATGCTCTCCGTTCGCTACGCTCACTCCGAGCAATAATATTGTCTTAAAAATCTCTTTTTTTTGGAGAAATGCACTCATTTTATTTTGCAATTGTAAAAAAGCAAAATTTTATCCATTGCAAAGAACTTGTGTACAGTTATGCACATCATTTTCTGACAAACTTTCTTTTTTTTTATAAATATCTTTGCTATTAATGTCGCTCAAAAACTAAATATCTTTCCATTTAGAAGATTAAACCTCAATATTTCTCTAGATTAACTTAGTAACTTTTAAAAATGTTGTCTTATATTTTTTTATCCTTATCAAGTCAAAC
>JAOBAY020129918.1:0-15889 GCA_025331085.2 Zoanthus sociatus | reverse complement strand
TAATGGGATGCCTTTTACAACGATAGATAGAGATAACGACTTTCGCCTTCGTGGGAACTGTGCTGTGATGCACTATGATGCAGGAAGAAAAAGAGTGGGAATCAACTCGAAGTTTAAATTAAAGACAGTGGGTTGCAGCTTGTGAAACTGAAGACCAGTCTGGTGTTGAACTAAAAGATCAATTTCAGTCAATAAGAATAGATTTACAGGGCGAGCTAATGATGTTTTAAATTTATGTAAAATGAAAAATCAGTTTTTGTTATCTTTTATTTGCTCTTATTTATTTTTTTAAACTGTAAGTTAGACTTTACTTTTTATAACACTTCATTGTAGTCCAATAATATCGAGGCAGCGAAATGGTAAATTCTGTTATAGGAGTTTGTTTTGTTAATTGGAACAAGCTTTACAATGAAGCCCTTTGGTGTTGGCAATTCTAAAAAACTTCGAGGTTAAATAGCCTTAAGTACTTAATCTGCTTGATTTGTTGAAACTCATCAATATTGGTGGACCTAAAATTTACATTTTTTCGTCGATAGATTAGTCGTTCAGGTTAACTTTTCCATGATCATTTGATTTTTTTAATAGATTTATGATTTTTGTATTCCGGCAGAAACAATACTGAAATTTCAAAAATACTTTCGCCTTTTCCATACTTTTTCATAGGATTTATTTCTACCCTCACCTTAAAACTATTTATGGTATACACGTATGTTAACTGTAGTTCTTTGCTCAAACCAAGTAATCTTTTAAACTACATCGCGCAATTTCCGCTTAGCTTCCGTAGACTAGATTATAAAATAAATTGCCAGTTTCTATGAAATCCTCAAAATTTTAATTTTTGATTTTTATGTTTGGTTTATTAGGTGCAAGAAAAGTTTTATTTGCGGTTCGATTATTTATTTGCAAATGGTAATTACCTTCGTTGCCAAACTCAAGATTGCGTAAGTCGCATGCAAGAAAGTAAAGTTTAGTTTTGGTGAACCCAAGTCAATATTTTCTTTGGAGAAAAAGGCTTGCACGCATAAGTATCTTGAGGAGATAGCTTGTACAGCCATTTCAAGACAAGTTTTGAGAGTAAAATATTTTCATGGTTGTTCAGATGGGAAATATCAGCCAAATGAGTATATTATTTGATAGGTGTTGTTGGAAATGCAAAGTACTTTTTTAATTTTTATTATGGCCTATCTAAGGGATGGCTGTCAACATGTTTCGCAAGCATCCGGTACTACTGGATTTCGTGTAGGTCTGGGACGAGTAACTTGCGGTTCAGTCCTTGGAGGATATGTTGGTCTCGTGCGTTCATTCCGTTTTCCTTTAAAATAACACACTATCAGTCACTACCCGCATTTGCTCTTAATTAATTTCCAGTTTGTTTAACTCCAGCTATATAATTTATTCGGGGTAAGAAGAGAAAGATGCTGACATTCTGAAATTAAGCCCTTCGTCGCCGCAATCGTACACTAAATTTACAACTCTATTGTATATGAATGCATTCGAACTATGTAACAGAATCTCGAATCCGCAATCCACAATAATGGAATCCGCAATCGAGATTTGATTTGGAGTGATCGGGAATCCAAAAAGTTCAGAATCCGGAATCCATTTTTTGACAGACAAAATACTTTTAAAAAAGAGGTTAAAGAAGTTCTTAAAGCACTTCAAGTTGAACAAATTACAACCGATTTCAGTGTACAATTCATGAAGTTTCCCAAAATCCTTATATGTTCAAATGAATTAATTAAGATTTCAAAATAAGAACCGATTCAAAAACAGACAAATGCTGCGACCCTGAAAGTTGAGACGAAGAAAAATGGAGGCAGAAGAACATCATTTTTATTCACTAGGCTGAAATCCAGTGATTTAGGACATTTATAGGATTATCTTGAAATCCAGAATTTAGAAGAGTCGAATCCGGAACTCATGATCGGGAATATAGGGGGTGGGAATGGGGAATCTAGGGTTCGGTATCTGGAATTCAGAACTTCTGTGGATTCTGTTACATGGCTCAAACTGCTTGGTAAGAGGTAAAGATCTGACTTTCCGAGCTTTTACTGTTCGTCCGAGCAACCGTAACATAGACAACTCAAAGACAAAGGTGATCATTGCTGTAAGTAGTATACGGAGCTTAAATTTCAAGAGTTAGCTCTTTCAGGCTTAGAGTAAATGTAAGTTAGACAATTGAACGGTTAAACTGCTTGATATTATCGCTGTAAGCGAAGGTTCAGAAAAGCCAGTTGAAGCTCTATATGATAAAAAGTAAAGTAGCTGATATGTCAAACGTTCAGTATTCGTTTGTCAGATCGATTGTAATTTTGTATTAAATATTATATATATTTTTTAACAACACCGTGTAATTAGAATTTTGTGGCTACACAGTCGATAGACAGTAGCCATTTTATCGCCGTCCAGGTAAACGTCCGCTTACAACAGGAAGCCCAGACAAGTCACCAAATACCACAGGAAGCCCGCAAAATATCGAAACATTGTTCGTCAACTGTCAATCGATAATACCTCCAACTTGATCTTTAGGAGATTTTGTTTTTATCAATTCAAAACACATATATGCCTCTCAATAGTGTGCAATTATAACTACATGCTATCCTTTGAAATATTTGAAATGTTCTGTAGCGAATACCAATCCAAGGGTTTTTTAAGTAGCAACAGTATGAAATTGTCATTTTTGAGATGAAATATTACTTTAGTGACTACTCCATCTAGAAACGGTCCCAATATCCAATCTTGATAAGTGATGTGAGTATATATATAAAAACGTTCTAAAACTACATTCAAAAGGTTTTCTTAAATATAAATGTCTTCACACTCCATGTTTACTTGCAGTAGCCCCAAAAGCTTAAAAAGAACCTTAATTATTAGTTTATTGTATATGGCACCTCTTGCTGAAAGATGCGTTTAGATACGGTTTTAAAGTTCTATTCATTTTTCTGAGTTATACTACTCAAATTTAACTTGTAAATCTTATGATTATCGCATAAGTACTAAAATAGTCTAACGGACCTTCCCACGTATACAAACAAGAAGCAGGAACGTCATAAGAAAGAAATCTAAGGTCACGCCCAAATATAGATTGACCAGCCTAAGTTATTGTTGAACAGAGTAATACGCCTAAGGGAACTGAACAGTTCTGTAGTTAGCTCTAATGCCACAAAATCTTAGCTGGAATTATTTTACTGACTACGCACAGAGTAACAAAATAAAAGAAATGTTCTAATGTTTATGTTGATATAATGTGATGTTGAGTTGGGTTTTACTTACCATAAAGTATTTGAATTCCTGTCTTATCGTCCTCTGTCAGCTGAATGTTTGGTTTATAACCCTGATACCAGGGAAACATAATGCTTCCTCTCACGCGAGAGTGGCCGAGACCTAAACTGTGTCCAAACTCATGAATGGCGACCCATTCAAGATCAACACCACGTCTACTTCTCAATGTCCAAGGTTCTTCGCTGTCAAAATGCGCATCACCCGATATTCCTGTGTTAGTATGAGGGTAAAACGCATGCGCCAAAGTTCCACCACGGCCGTCGAACGGATAACCGTCGCTATGGTAACGTTTTTGGAAATTGATCAGAATATCGGCACTACCCGTTGTTTCACGAAAATTGAGTTGGCTTGCCTTTTGCCACATCCTGAATGCTTTCTGGAATGTAGCTCGCTGTTGGCTTTTTGAGAGCTTGTGAGAATAACCAATGATCTTGTAGGTAAGGTCCTAGTGAGTGAGAGTAATGTTCAGCTTGGCATGTTTAGCTCAATGGTAAAATCCCGGGGAGGGGGGTACTCCCATATATTGACTATGCAAGTATTTGCCGCTGTTCAGGGTATGGTTTTCAGACCATCCACGGTCTAGAACAGGATGTATTAATCACGCATATTTTGTCTAGAACAAGCATGCTCTGTGCTGCTTAGCTAATCACTATACTTGTGACAGTGCTTTATCAGCCGTCAGTAAATTGTGAAGTTTAGCTCATGATTCCACTGTATGGTCTTGTCAGGTCCATTAATCAGCGAAATGGGGTAAAACGTTGATGTTCGAAATAAACATCAACATAAAGTCGAAGTAATTCAATCTTACATGATAATCTAATGTCATATAATTCTACTAACGGTCTAACACGCATCCTGCATTCTCTATGGATACACTACTAGAGGTCTATTTGTGAAGCGTACTAGGAGAGAAAAGATTGCACGTTTTGCAAAAATATCAGAGGATTTGATCTATAATTTAATTTGTACATCTTTTTTTGACCGACTATATATAGTTTATACTGAAACCATTAGACCTCTCGGCCTCATGGACTACGAGTTTGAATAGTCCATTCGGCCTACTACGAGTTTACATAGCATATTTGGCCTAAGGCCACAAGGGCTATTAACTCGTAGTCCATTCGTCCTCGAGGTCAAATTGTTAAATGGAAGTGATTGGTTTTCTATGATTAGTTTAGTACAGGGTAGGGGAATAGGTTTGCTAGTTTAGAACAGAGTATAAAAAATCAAGCTATTTCTAGTTCAGAACAGGGTCAAGTTTAACTTGTGAAGGTCTAGAGGCATATCCCACCACTCCCCATCACACCCCACTACACCCCAACATACCCCACCACACCCCACCACACCCCAACTTGGGAGTACCTTTCAACGTTAACATTGAAACTTATCTTTATCTTAAGCCCACAGACAAACAACATCCATTTTTCTAGTCCTGGCATCTTCGTCACACACAGCGAACATTTCATACAGTTTAGCTCTCAGTTTACGTTGCATTTGTTCCACTAAATAAGTCTAACAAACTTCGTGCCACTGAATTTAATTACCAAGTACCTCCTTAATCGCGGTCACAATCGCCCCTTCCTTTCTAAACAAATACAATGTGCTACTGACATTCCCCGCCGACTCTCGCCTTAAAAGCCAAGAATACATCACTTAAACGACCTATAACCGCGTGTACTTCTCATTTATTTTTATCTTTTCCACATATATCCAACATCCATTCAGTCTACTTCACACTTCTACCCATTGTAAACAGGCCTTCCCACATCCGCCCATTGTTACGAAACACTTCCCTTCCAGCCGTCGTGAACAGGCCTTCAATGCAAATCCGCCCCTTATTAAGAAACACTTTCTTCTATACTTCACTCTTCTATCCATTGTAAACAGCCCTTCCCGCATTCACCCTTTATTATGAAACACTTCCATCTACTTCACACTTCCAACCGTTGTAAACAGGCCTTCCTAAATCCCACCCATTATCAAGAAAAACTTCCGTCAACTTCACTCTTATAACCATTGTAAACAGGCCTACTCGTATCCACCCATTGTTGCATTTATACGTAAACTTGATCTTCGTGACATATTAGAACAAATTAAATTGCCTAACGAGGTTTCTACTAATAACACTAAACAGTTCCCACACGGCAGTTACCTCTGCGGACACAATTAAATGACGGTCTCGCACAAGTATATATCTTTCTTTCTACCGGCAAAACACACACTATAGAATTTTACTTCCATTGTAACACTAAAAATCCCATCTTCATGCATGATACACTGCAACCCGCGTTGTACTGTAACTTGAAATAAACTGGCGAAACCAAAAGGCGTTTGAAACTACAGTTTGTAAATAGTTCCTTTCTAATCCTGATCAAACTGCTACTAATATGAAACTAGTCCGGATTGAAAAAATATTTTCATTGCGAGACTCCAATCGCAAAGCTAGGGAGAAAGTCTTTTTATCAGAGCCAAAACTATTGAACCTATAATGGTTTTAACGCTAGAGATGAAAGACAATAGCTTAATATTCAGGTCCTGTTAATTTTCTTTATTTGTTAAGTACTATTTTAAAAAAAAATTATGTGTGTAAATAATGTTCATTTATTTTTACACGTGAGGACTGAAGGTCGAAAAAATTGTGATTATCCAAATTTACGTATTGGTTTTGCTTTTTTAATGTTTTAACTTTTAGTTTTTAATGCCAATTAGATCATTTATTATTATTGCTGATTCCGACATCAGCAGAATTTTCGTGAACGATTGTCATTATTCTTTGGCCCTATTCTAGATGGACTCTATTCCACTTCTTTTCGACAAATTTCAAATATGATTTGGACTTTTATCTATTTTGCATTCATTTTAAAAAAAACTCTACCTTCTTTTTCCAACTGCTGCCCTGAAGAGTGTATCTTTTTCGCCTTCTTGTGTTATCACTTTGGCTAAAATCTGCTACCCCACAACGATCGGTCTTTATTAAAGCGAGAGTGTCAGCATCTAGTTGACCTGTTTCTTTAAGGCCTGCGTAGCGCTGAAGCTGTTTAATTCCGGCTACATAATCCTCTTTAGTTCTCAACTTGCCTGATCTGGGATCTGGACTAACCAAATAGCCATACTTCGTTAAGAAGTCCTGGAGGCAGGAAAACATTTACCGTGTGTACATGTAAGTCAACTAAACTTTACTCTAAGGTCAAAAAGAGTCACAAACAAGATGTTTAGTAGCAGCAAAGCTGTAGTTTAGATATTAGTTTAAAAATTCACTTTTTTTTCTTCTGTATTTTCTTCATTATTACTTTTTATTTTCTAAATTTAAGATTTTTGTGTTTCTATTAAATATTATCGCTGCTGGTAATAGTAATGATCCGATACCCAAGTATATTGATTTATAACAGCCCTACAAACTTCGATATTGCATCTAGTTTATTCATTTTAAGAAAGTTGCGTTGAAATATTTTTAACCTCAAAATACTTTATGATCACGAAGATAGAACTTGCTACATTTCTCCTTTTCTTGAAAAATTTTCGACTCAATGGCTAAAACGACATTTAATCATAGTTTTACTCTTTTAAACTATTATACAAACTCATTTATTAAGCAAAAACAAATTAGAACACTTACGGCTGCATCTACGTCACTTGTAGTTGGAGTTGTAACAGGGTTTGGCGATACAAGGTAAAAACAACCTTCAAAGACAGTCAACATCAAAAGCACGAACTTCATGCTTCTCTTATTCCTTGAACCAACTGAATTGAATTGACAATAAAACTTTTAACGAGAGAAATTTTTATGGCTCGTTTCCTGGAGCTGAAGCTTGTGAGAAAAGTTTCTGTCATGTGATGGTTTTATACCATAAATTAATAAGTGCGCATAAATTAGTATTTTGTTGACGCATACTGGGTGTAACCACTACTATCAAAAACCGGAAAAGCATATATTTCACAATCTGTCGGCTAACTATAGTATACTGTAGTTAGTGAACTGTTGATGTTTTGACCAAATATGGTATTGCTATCACTTCACATGTATATTATCCTGTACTGAGTCAAGTCAAATGGTAATGTAAAAGGTTACAAGTTCGGATCAAAGAGAAAACTCGTGCAAAACCCACATCCGTCCTTATTTGCGGTCAATACAACAAGAAAGCAGAGGAGGTTGCCTATCAGATCTTTTCAGCCTGTTAAAGAAGCACATGATTTCTCTTCGACTTCTTGCCGTTATATTTTTTTTTATCCTTTTTTTCTTTTCTTTTTTCTTTTCTTTTTTTTTTTGAGACTGACCTTTTGATTTTCCTTCCATAAATTTTGTCTTACTACGACTAAAAGGCTTTTTCTCTGTTTCTCTGGGCAAGCGCGGTGGGCTTAAAAGAAAGAGGGACTTTTTTTACAAATATTCGTTTGGATAAAGGTTTTGGAACTGAGCAATATCCGATTGAAAAGCTGTGGTTGAGTTTGATTTTAAAATTATGACCAAGTTTGGAGGTTTTATCCTAAAACCTTTTTCCGATGCACAACTACTTAAAACTGTACCTTGTAAAATTATACAATTCAAAAAACTGATTTAGCTCTAACTTTATACCTTTGAGAATGTAATGAAATATATCACTTTTAGTCGCGAATTTTTGAAGCGGCATAACCAATTTTTTTTAAAAAGATTAGAAACAGGAAAACGTTTCTAATAATGCGGGTAATTGACGTTCAATTTTCATCCAAGTGTAAATTTGAGTATTTTTTTGCCGTTTCGAAAGAATTCAAAACTTCGTAAAACTCGATCGACTTCGGTTACCTCTGTTTTTAGAACTGACAACATATTTTGAACTTTGGTAGAAAGCCAGCGTTGTGCTGTTCACTAGTCTGACTACAGTAACAATAATTCAACCACATACTTGACTTGGTCTGTCAAACATCAAATGTTTTTATTGGTTTATCGACCCGGAAAGTAAGAATAAAGAAAAAATAATTCGGAAATCATTATTTAAAATAACATTGCACAACACTGCCGGAGGTCTTCTTGCATCAACAAGAATTAAAGCCAAAAATACTCTTAAATATGTCCGTGTCATTTATCGTCAGTTCACGAAGATTTTTGTTTTTCAATACGCAGGGCAAATATCGTTGCTATTAGTAAGTATTAGACGCGCGAGTGTACAATTTTATACAAACAAAAATCTATTGATATCATAACGACGGGCGATATTTACATGAAATTGGTTGTTACAGGTTGGTAACCGACCTAATATTCTATTATAAACTTGGAGAGTGCGCCTATTTGCAAGACCAATAAATGACACGAGATCTTGAGTTCAATCGATTTTCTCCAAAGTGCACATACTTCGTAGCTGAACCTAAAAGTAAAACAGTCTCTGCTGTTTTTTTAGAAATGTACAGAAATGTACATATAACGGTCGTTCAACTTTCACTGAGTGTTGCTCAGTTATATACACAGGTGCAAATGCTTGGTCACGAAGGAGAAATTGTTAATTTTTCTGTCCGCTATATATTTGCAACATGGAAGATGTATTTCATACTTCATGTTACTTCCGTTTTATAGTCGCACAACTGAATAGTCGTTCATTCATTGCAGTTAATTATCATTATCAACTTCAATATTTCGCGTTCATATTTGCGTCAATTTGTGGGGGAGTATTTTTAGCCTTTTGCCTTTAATTAGTCTTCATGGATTTGCCTTGAGGCAAGAATAAAAACAAAAAGTATGCAAGCATACATGAAGTGAACACTATTTTAAAGGTGAATTGATCTGCTATAAAATCGACTCTTCAGAACACACCGTGCATGCAATATTTAGAACCAGGGTTGTTACTGAGTTTTAGCGGTGTTCGAGTGACGTTCTCATCGCTAACGACGGGATGTTGTTAAAAAATTTAGGTTTTTTGAAAATTAATAAGAACGTCAAGATATAAGGATGACGCATCACTGAAATCGGTTTGAAAAACATTAAGGTGTTATAACTACCGATAATAACCACGACGAACAAAATTTTAACACAATGCAATATGTTGAATAACATAAAATACAATACAATGCAATACAATACAATACAAAACAAATCTTTTTAACAACTCCCCCGAAAGCGGCTTAAGTGCAAATACGGGGTTAAGCATTTAGTGGTCTTAAAACACTGTAGACAGCAACGGCCACACCGTGACATATACATTTGACACATAAGTAAATGTCTTCGAAGAGTAGATAGGCCACAAGTTAAGTGCGGGGGTTATTTAGAATATCGCCTATGGTTAAAGTCTTTATCCCAGAAGACGCGGCGGTCTAACAGTTTGCAGTTGTTAGAGGCAAGAGCAGCATCTCCTTAATTTTTTTTTAAAAACCCGCGTGCTTTTACGGCGTGGAACCAAACTCGAGTCTCCTTCCAAATAGACCGGCGCCTTACCAACAAGGCTAACCAGGCCGCGTGTGAAAATAAAAAAAATTATATTAAGGCGTGTTCCATTACTATATTCACAGTAGAAATGTAAAAATTAGTTTTCAGTAAAACGCATATATATATATTTAACAAGTAAAGAGGCCTAAGGCGTGTATTACACTGTGATAAAACGCTCCGGACAACACTCCAGACATTTGAAAACACGAGGGACACGTAGAAAACATGCACGAGACGCGTTTTCTACATTTCCCTCGTGTACTCAAATGTCCGGAGTGTTTTATCACAATGTAATACACGGCTTAGGCTTCTTTATTTGCTTTACAGTGATATAGATTTTACACGCCGCGAATAGAAAGAACAAAGCACCCAGATTACAAACAGACGCAATTTAATTATCGACAGTCAGTTTCGCTTCTTCTTGTTTATTTAATAAATTACACTCGTCTTCAAAGCTTTCTGCTGCTTTGCAGAGAACTCCATCACAAGTGTCTTCAAATTAAATGTTTCCTGCCACCTCTAGCAAAAATGTTGGCAAGAGGATGCCGGTGGCGGAAAACAATAAAACACGCTTTTTCTATGTTTTATACTCTGTTAAAACATGGATTTTTGACCAATCTCAGAGCGCGAGCAGGTCCTGTCTATTTTATAAATATATATAATAAATGTATAATATACACAACTATTGTTGAAAACTGAATGTAGTCTAGCTGTTTTTAATAATCCAGTTTTGTTAGATTTCGGGTAAATAAATGCCTTCTATGAAGGTCAAATACCGTTTATAGCGATTTCTTGTGATCAGTATCATTTGCTGCACGAGCATTGCTATTGCCATTGTTCGTAGGTCGGCAAGAATACGAGTTTTGTCAAGTTTTGGTAAAAGCGACTGACGTACGTGACTCCACAGTAATTTTATTTCATCTTATCTCGACCATCTCCAAACCAAGTATCTATACTAATCTGTTTACAGCGGGCCAAATCGGTTTTAATCATGATCTCCCAAACAAGTCCGATTTCCGTCTTTAATCTTATCTTGTTTACAAACTGGTCCCGCATGGGAGCGCGTAATTTCAAAATCATTTTAGTAATGTAAATTGTAATCTCAAAAAAATTTAAAAATTTTGCCAAAATATTTTATTAACCGCCTGGTAATTATTATGGATTTTTATGCCTTTTTTTATTCACCGGAAAATGACCAGTCGGAGAGGTCGAAGCGTCGTGTTTTCTTATCGTGTATTTTCCTAACTAAAGTTATCTCTTTTTAATTCTTTTTTTTCTTGTTTTTTATGCGCTGGTTTAAATCTTCTGAACTAGTAATTCAAAATTATTTCTCGATTGACAAAGTCGTAATTCAAGTTTTAGGGTAATAAAAACGAAATGCAACTCATCCCGGCCGACGATAGTTAAAAAAAAGATAAATCTACAATTTAGTCATAGCTAAAAATAGGCTCGCAATGCGTGCACGTGGTTACTGACAAATTGATTTGTGCAGGAAAAAATTAAGGTGATGGCTTCAATTTGTTGGTGGTCATATCTAGAAAAAAATAATAGCTAGAAAATATATATTTTCGAAAGATAGTAATTACTTTGTTATGTGTTGCAAACTTTGAAGGGCAAATCTGTTTTCAAGAAAATGGGCAACGCAGAACACCTGGACCGAAGTTGAAGTGAATTCAAAAAATTTCGGAACGTCGTAAGTGTGCCTGCGATTTTGTATACACTGTTTCTTTATAAGAATATTGTTTTTTGGACCGAGGCTGGATATTCTTATATTTTGGCTGATTTTAGGCTGAAAATATTCTTATTTTTATATTTTTAGTTTTGGGAATATCGGTGACATAGAATTTCCGTTTTTAAAATAAGTGTGTGGTATTGAAGAGCTTCAATGGTAATAGATCTGTATATGGCTTTTCCATTTGGAATTAGAGTGCCATTGCAATACATGTAATCATTAATGGGAGCTTTTTCTTTCAAACATGCAAAATTATATTCTTAACAAAATCTGAACCTCAGCATTATTCTTAAAATATTCTTAAAAGTTGGCCAATTTCAGCCTCAATATTCTTATAAAGTATATTCTTATAACTAGTTATTTCTAATAGAAAGTGGGTGATGCGAGTACACTATTTAGTTATAGTGACAATCTTTTTCTATTTTTAGCATTTTTAAAATTAGTATTTGGATTTGAACCGCTGATCGCATGTATCGTGTGTACCGAAATGCTAGCGACATCCTTGAATCGAATCTCGAAACGATAGACTTGAACCGCTGATCGTATGTATCGCATGTTCATTGCTAGTGACATACGAAGATTACACTGTGTTCCGAATAGAAACTTCGCTCGCTTTCACTTCGCTCGCAGCAGAAAGTGTAATCAACTAGCTTCCGTTACAACCGAACTGCTGAAAAACTTATACTATCATCAACTCTGTACTTTTTAATACTTGTTAAACTCAAATCTTATAAATTTTTGTTCTTTATCTTTGAAGCGCCGCAATAGATACAAACAGAAATCTAAGTGTTATATCCCTCTCGGCCGAAAAGATTGTCGCCAGAACGTATTCACATTTAAAATATGATCATTATTTATGATCCTATTTAGTATCCTTTTGGAGAACTTGTTATCTTGATAATAAATATAACAAAATCATTGCTGTGGGTGTGTGTTTCTTTTATCAGATAATCTTATTTTTACATTCAACAAAGGAGAACGTGAGCGAACCCAGTTGCTGCTTGCGCGCTCAAGCTTGATGCTACCACAGTTTGAGCGGTTCCTTTTTGTCCCGCGTTTGTGTAGCTATCCTAAAATGCCTCGACTTCAAGCGGACAAAGCGCCCTGGTCACCAATGTAATCGTTTTGACGACATCGTTATTCAGTTAGTGTGTTATTTCTTTTAACTTTTGCAAAAAAAAAATGAGTGGTGTTCACCCTGGACACCAAAGGTAAACTCGCTCCGAACGAGCGTGAGGCTTGAAGTGAGCCATTAATTTCAATTCTCGTTCGGAACGAGTTTAGCTTTGGTATCCAGGGTGTACATTTAAGCGTGTACAGGGATATATTTACTTGAGTGAAAACGTTGAATTTCGTGTCAGACGCAATCCATCCTGCGTTGGAAGATCGGTTGAGCGCAGTGGGGGGAATGTTTGAAGACAAATTCACTGTTTAAAAACAACTGTATCTACCTGGATAGCCATTTATTGATACGGGTGTCGGACTCAATGACAATTTTAAGCAAAATTTAAAATTCTGCATCTCCATTGGCAGTCCAGTTACCGAAACTTCGTCAATCTCTAAAGCGTTACATTTACATAATAATGAAAATGATAATAATAATGATAATAATAAGAATAAGAATAATAATAATAACAATGATAATAATAATAATAATAATAATAATGATAATAAAATCTTTAGTCATTAGATAAAGAGCACATTAACAATAAATTTTGATAAAAAGATGCGCTTAATTACAATTAATGACTCAGTATTTCTAATAATAATTATCATAAATACATGTATGCAATATTATGATATAGTGGAGAGCTTGTGGTATTAAACTTGTTTATAAGTCGGCTTTTCTTAAGCAATATCGATATCTGAGGTTTCTTTAAAAGAACAAACACGAGCCAGTTGCACTTTTAAAGTGACATCCGGAAAATATGCTCTCGTCGCTAAACTGTTGTGAAATACAACCTGAATTACACGGAGCGTGGAAGAGGCATTAATCAAGAATGAGAACAATATTAATGTTTTCGAAAAATGCAGTGTTATTAAAGGACGATACTTTTTTTTCTAGGTTTTCAAACCATCTATATTTTATGTATTAAAACAATTAAATTGGAAGGGATGATGAAACGAAGGGAATACATTAAAAAACTCTTTGCTATTATTATGCATGTGCCATCAAGAGAGTATCCTTAGGCTTTACTCCTCACTTACTGACGCAAAAACAAAGAAGCAATTTCCGTTTCTTCGGCAAACGAGAAAACTATTTCCCGCAAAGATGCGCAACGCTGTCATGCAGAGATACCTGTAAATGTGCAACAAACACGCATGAAAACTATCTTCATATCTATTTTTATCATCTGATCTTTACACAAGGTTTCTCAGCCCTAATATATTGGAAACTTTTCGGAAGAAAACGCCATATTAACGGTGGTCAGCAAAACTTTCAGATGTTTGTTTTTGTATGATCATGAAAAAAGTTTAAAATCAAAATATATTTTGTTTTTGGTGGAAATTTAAAACATAAAAAGAAAGAGTATTACATTTACATGGCGGTTAAAAAATGCAATTTTTTCCAGCTTCGTATAATTGTAATATTGCCAATTAAAACGCGGCTAAAATTGCAAAATACAAAGGTGTCGTAAATGAAAATTTTGTTTGGTATGTTTTACCATTCAACAGAAAAACAGTTTTTTTTATTCATACTTTTTAAATAGGTGCAAAAAAACTCCTTTTTTGTAAGTCTTAATTCCCAATCGAGGGTAATTGATTCAAAACGTGTTGGGTTGTATTTCTCTGTTTATAATTATAAACAAAGCTATGGATGACTAAGCACCAAACTTACTTTATTTAGCAAAGACTGGTACCACTAAAAACAATAAGTGTAGATCTTTGCCTTGATAAACTTGAATTAAAATGATCTTCATTTGACAACCCCAATTAACTAAAATATACTGTATGAAGATTTTAAAAAAAGACCGAGTACAAAATGTTTTGAAATGTAGGATCTAAAAGATTATCAAAAATGAATGACTGAATTAACTTGTTGCATCAGTGAACCAATATGAATAGGAGTTCGAAAACGCCAGAAAATGCAGCCACGTACAGCTGTTTCGTCCTTTTGGGACTCGTCAGTGCGGTGTAGCGCGCAAAAAACTGAACAACCAGCGTGAGAGCCAATTGTATGGCTTGTTCATATTCATGTTGGTTCACTGACAAGTTGATTTTCATGTAGTGTATGACACAGTCATTTTATTATTCCACTAAATTAACCCTGATTTGTGGAACAACGAACAACGACCGGCGATCTGATGTTGCAAATTATGTGGGCTTAAATTCTATGGAATAAATTTTACGGTTTTAGCATTCTACTAGAAGAAGGATCCAAAACTTTCTAGAGTAAGGCAGTTTTTCTGTATTTTTAGAAAAGTCAGAAACATGAACCTCCAGCTCTAAAACGATATTTCTATTGTTTTTATTATGCGCGCGTGTGGCGATGGCAGAATTCTATAAATTATTCCCTCGGTGAAGTCAACACCGTACTCACAAACGCAAATGACATCACTAAACATCAAAAAGGACTTATTAAGTCTCAAATTTCGATAAAAATTGAAGCGATAAAAGGCTGAAAAGAGTGCTTGTATAGGCACAAAATACAATAACAACATTGACTTGCAAACTTGAGCAAACCGAACAAAATATCACGTGACAGATTTAATTAACGTATTTTTCTGGCAGCAGAATAAGAACATTATGAGCGACCTTTCAACGAATGCATGAATGCGCCTGACGAACTAGACACAATCGAAAATTGGAGGAAATTTTCTATTGCTGACGCCATGAAATCCTGACTCCCCAACCAACTGTAGCTCTCTACGAGCTAAAAATGACATTACAAAGATAATCACGCTTAAAATGAAAAAGTTGTTGATTGAACGAGCTGAACTTTTCCAAAAAAGATGAGAATGGCCTCCTCATGATATCATAAGTTGATACGTCAATTACACTTATATCAACAGTCTGAACTGTTGATATAAGTGGTTTTCGCAAAAACATGTTTCAGAACCATAAAAAGTATCTGGATCTTTGGTAAAATACTCGTAGAGCTCGAACTACTACCACCTATTCTCTAATATTATACATTTGAGAACAAAAATTTTATCCAAAGACAACTTTTCACGGAAAACTCCAAGTTCTTTTTAATTGGCTTTCATCTGAAAATCAAAACAGACTTTTTTTTTTTCGTCCATGATCTATAATGCCATTAATGGCAAGCCTTTAAATGTACCAAAACGTGGTACGCCTTTTAAATGTGACCTGTGTATAAGGTGGTCGTGTCGGTGCTCTTTCTCGATATATCAACCACTGAATACTCTATACACTCTCTGACAGTATATACAAATTACGTATACCTTATCACTTATTTTCGCGAGTCTTAATTTTCGCGATTTTCGCGATTTTAAAAATATCGCGAAATTAAAGACTCGCTA
>JAOBAY020129844.1:0-15889 GCA_025331085.2 Zoanthus sociatus | reverse complement strand
GTAGTAGTAGTAGTAGTAATAGTAGTAGTAATAGTAGTAGTAGCAGAAGCAGCACCAGTAGCAGCAGCAGCACCAGTAGCAGCAGCGGCAGTAGTAGCAGCAGCAGTAGTCGGCAGCAGTAGTAGCAGCAGCAGCAGCAGTAGTAGCAGCAGCAGCAGTCGGCAGCAGTAGTAGCAGCAGTCGGCAGCAGTAGTAGCAGCAGTCGACAGTAGTAATGAGTAGTACTGAGGAGCAGCAGCAGCAGTTGGAAGCACCTGATTTTCATTATGTTCAGTATGTAAACAATTAACGACACTTTTTTCACTTTTTATAAATTTGATACAACATATGAACAACTAATTTTATAGTATACTTTGTATTTTCTATTTCTACAAGTCAGTTCTAATGTTATCTAAAGATTTGTACAAGCTTACATCAATTATATGTACATATGCGGCCATTCTTTATTAGTGAATGGACTCAAATGCATGCAGCATTAGTAATAACTGGTGTATTAAGGAATGCACATATGTGGATAGTTGCTTTATGGGTAAGACGCAAATTTTCAGAAAATGTCGATTTTCAGACTGAATTATTGTGGCATTTGTTAGTAACTCTGAGAAAGAACAAACTACAGGGAAAATATTTGACGGTACTAATATGTTTTGCTTAAAGAATCGGAGAAACCATTCTACCGCTTTTTAACATTTTCTGTTAATTCGATTAAAACTGTAAACTGAAATGTTTAATCATCACCTTAAAGAGAGCAACAGTTGCTGTGATGAAGGGGTTAACCTCATACTTTAGTTTTGTGCTTTAATTACGGCAACATTTAAACATTTCAGCTTATAGAGTTAGATTAATCACGTGTTTCACCGACGAACTTTAATATTTTCTATAACTGAAAAAATATTCAACAGTTATTGTTTCTTTGTATTTTCAAAATATGTTGAAGTTCTTTAGCCCGAATTTATTTACAATAGTTCTAATTTGCTTATTGAAACCTGGAAACAATCTTATAAAGTTATATAATTGGTAAAGTTATTCATCTAGCTTATCAGATTGGCTTTCATTATCAAGTCTCAAAATGATTTCACTGTGTTACTTTATAGACCTGTTTCAAAAATTGCAATAATTTTGATATCCTATTGTCTGAATTCAATGTTCTTTGTTGGCCTTAAAAATTGGAGTTGAAAATTCAAAAGAACATTTTGTCTTAAAGGAGGCGAGTAAAGCTAATTTGGATGCAGACAATACATTACAATTCCTACATACCTATAAACGTTTCTGGCGAAATGAATTGTCTTGTTTATATCTTGCCGAATCGTTAAAGTTATGTGTTGCTTTTCGTTATTTCAATGTTTGTTTATTCATATGTACATGTATTTTATTTTCTAAACGTTTTGTTTCTCGCTGTTTCGAACTCCTCACTGAGCATAAAACTTTTACTAAACTATCTTTTTCGTCACCTCATTTAAAATTTTTCTAAAAATCATTTTTGAGGGTCAGTTTTATGCAAATAACTATTTTGTGTATACGTATATGTTTTGCCCTATTTAATCTACTTTCTGTTGTTATCACGTTTCTTTTGTTTTGGCTTTCGATATCGCGGCGACTGATGATTTCGCAGCACCTGACAACCCTTTTTCTCTAATACAGCATTGCTTGGACCGCCGTAAATAGTCATATTTGCGATTTTCTTGTTATTGCTAGTCATTTGCGGATGGGACTCGTAAAGGCGTTGGGATAAGCTTCTCTTGGTCACCTGAAAAGGAAGAAAGTATGAATACATTACTAATGAAATTTAGTATAAACATACTAGCGGTCTAACACGCATCCTACATTCTGACTGGCAGCTCAACCATATCAATAACGCGTAATTTAGGATTCTTTTTGAAATCTAAGGCCAAGAAGCTTGTATGAACTTTTTGACAAATAATTTTGGTATCGCCGTTGCATGAAAACAACTTTCTTAATGACTCTTTTTCCGCTAAGTGAGAAGAATAATGAATGAACTAAAATACGTTTTCATATTTAATTTACATCAATAACAGTTTTATGACTATAAGGGGTGTTTTAGTATTAGTTATTTTTAAAGAACACGTTCAACTAAAATTCACACCGTTTTTTACATTTAGAAACTTGGTGAACTAAAGTAATTTAAAACATACAATAATTATAGGGAAAAACTTGCATTCAAAAATTTAAGAATTGCCAACTTTGTTTTTTGCCGGTAAGTAAAAGCAATGGTCTTTTTCCAACCCTTATTTAATGTACCTTGCAAAACTGGTTAGTAAAATAAAGTTTAAAAAAATGAAATAAACTTACCTCGAATATCTCCCTCATGCCTCTGGCACGACCACTCCTGGCTGACTCAATAAAGGTTTTTGTAAACTCGTTTCTCCAAGTGTATTCGTGTTGTGACGTTGAGCTTAACATAACAACTTTCTTGGACAGCCGCTTACTAGGAAACTTATGGATTAACTGACCCGAGTAACTGTAATCTGCCACCACAAAAATTTTCTTTGCTTCACAATTTTTTAAGTCTGACTTCAAATCATGAAAGGAGTATTCTTCCTTATCCTCAATTAACCCATCGTTGTTCTCATCCCAGAAGAGCAAGGCGCCATTACTTCTAGCCGGTCCGGTCAAGTAGAGAAAAAGTGTGTCAACACATGACCGTAAGGCGCACAAGTTTTTAACGCGTGCCCTTGGACTGATTTCGTTTACAGCGGGAACAGCATCTTGAGTGGTGGCATTACCATCAACTGAAAGAGGTTCAAAACATTAATTATAAAACAGTTGCATTATAGCCGATTTTTTAGAGTAAATCAATTACAGGTTAGAACAACAGCGACTCAGTGGTGTGTATAATTAGTACGCGAAACTTTTCCGCCATTCGTATGGAGTATACGTAGCAAATAATGCCGTGTAGATATTGGATACCACTGGCGGGAAAATTTCGCGCCAAAAAGCGTTGTGCACGCACACTTGGTCAAATGCATCTTAATAAATGAACTGGTGAAGCGATAATGGCGAAACTTGCAGCAAAAAGAAATAACGTTTGGCAGGTAATTAAACCCCGCTCTAAAAGTAAATGTATGAGAGATAGTGTAAGAAATTTTCTTTAACAGGCAAAAGTTAAAATTATATTTCTGATATTATTCAAACGTTTCGCCTGCTTAAGGCTTCGTCAGTGACAAATTTTTCACTGAGTGAGTGACGAAGCCTTAACCGGCGAAACGTCTGAATAATATAAAAAACAAAATTCTAACAATTGCCTGTTGAAGAAAACTCCTTACACTGTTTATAACTAGGCATGGCACCACATACGCCTACGTATGAGAGATAACCTCAAAACTTTTATATTTTCAGAATTCAGAGGTCAGTATTAAAAACTTATACTGGAATAGGTTATGGACTACACGTTTTTTTATAACAACTTTATAGTTCTTATAAACTTTATATTAATATCAGTTTTAATACCGAAATTGGCATGGTTTCTTATATACACATGCACATTTATTTTTATAAGAACGTTATAAAAAAAACTGAGAATTTTGAAACTTTACTGAATCTTGTAGATTACGTTCGCAATGTGCACAGTAAAAGTACAGAAGCACTTTTTCCCGTTTTACTGCGAGAGAGGACAAATGCATAGGGGTCAGTAATCGTAGATAATTGTACAGAAATCGCCTCAAAATACAGACGATCAACATTGTTTTTCAATTGCTTGTCTTTTTGTTCTGATTTCTTATCATTTCAAACCGCTCACAGAAATAAGAATTAATTAAGAATAAAATGGAAAAGAATCAGCCTCGGCAAAATTTACTGGTTCTTGTGAAAAAACGTGTAGTTGGACCAAGCAAACCTTTGACAACAACTATTGAATTATTACCTTAAACGCGTTTCAATCTATAAGTGAAAAAAGTAGAAACTAACAGCTTAAGTAAAAAAGGTTTTTATTATTCGAATGTTGACCCTTTATCGGCTCTTTAGTTATCAAAATTATCTGATACACATCTTAAGCAATTTGATTGAATTATATTAGGCCTAAGAATTTTCTTTTTATTAAATTGCTTTCTGTGAATATACTCGTGAGAACTCACATGGAACAATTTTTTTAACAAGGTGCGAATTAACGCAATATCTAAAATGTTTGGGGTCAATGCCGATCAACTTTAGTTAATTGGTTTTGCAGTACAAGTTTCAAAAACAAATAAAAAAACAATAATTGCTCAAGGCATGGGAGTGTCGGTTCTATTCCTTCGTTGAAAATCATTTTACGTAACATTTTTTAAAAGTTTTTTTTTTGTTTTTTCAATTTCTAACATGTTAATCATTTCACAGAACAAATAAAGGCCGGCTTTGAAAAAAAATTGAACAAAACATACAAACTTTATACATATTTTTTTTTTTACTTTTTGGTTAATATTTCGTTGGCTTTGGTGTATAAACGGAATAAAACATTTTGCCACGTACACGAAACTGTTCACATTTTCAGTCAATAACTTGGCACGCAGGCAGATCTAAAAGGAATTAGGATTCTAGAATTGATTAAGAATATTACAATTTCATTCGGAAAAATTTTGCACAGCAAGACAGCTTTTACGCAGTCATTTTGTCGTTGCAAGAATGGATTGACTAAGGTTAATGTTTCCTTTGTGCAGGCAAAAGGAATAATTCCGATGTTAAATACCGGGCATTAACTTGCAAATTTGGCCGGCGTGATTGTTTAGCGGGCCGATACCGCGCTCATTAACTTAGTGCCGTGCATTGCTTCTCTGCACGAGTTGTGAACGCCTTTCAAAAGACATTTGGGCCTGTTCAAAGCCGAATTATGTTAGTTTTGTTTTACCTTCGGCACTTTGGAGAAGTTAAATCCAGGGTTATTTGAATTTTTCTTTATTTTATTTAAGATTAAAGCGCCATCCGTGGTAACCTCTAATTGTTCAGGACTGTGTAAAGTTGAGTCACAGCGTTGTTTTCGCTCGCTTGTTATTGAACAACAAAACGATTAATTAAATTTAGCTTGCCGACCTCTCGTGGGGCTTACGTACTTATCGCCGGCCATTCACCGAGCCCTTGGAGATTTGGTCGGTAATCAAGAGTATAACCAGGTTTATCGGTTTCCTCAATATGACCACTTTCTGAGTTAATGAATTAATTGTTAGGGATGTGCAGGCATTTAGCCAAAGCTATTGAGCTTCGCAATTTCGCCAATTTACTACCAGAACCGCAAGGAAAATGCAGAGACACTGCAAGAACAAAGCAATTTAATTAGCTGTTGTTGAAGGCCTTTTAATATAAAGTGTGCAGCACGTTCAAAAGAATACAATACGGCTTGAGGCTATTTGGACTCACTGCCCTTTTTACGGAGTTACAGCCTCCTGTTGTGATGATAGTTAAGCTAAAGACAAAAAATGACCCTTCAACACACGAGGTAAATTGCACACGTCTTCAAGCAAGGGTTACGCGGCAGATCATTTTCTTAGTCAATTAAACTAGCTCATGATCACTTCTTGCCCACTATTTACACGTTATCACCTTGGATGATATTTATGAGTCATTGCTCTGTCACAAATCCAAAATCAACACCTATCTAAATAAAACTGAACAGCAAGACAAATATTCAAACCAGGACGGCCTTGCAATCCTGTCGCAAGACAAACATAATTGTTTTCTAATATATTTGCTTTCGGTTCGACCAGATGATACTTTAATGCTAGTTTAGTAAGAAAAATGCCGAAAGAAAAGGCTAATTAAGAACTCGAAGAACAGTCTAGTGCTAATAAACCTCATACTGCATCATTAATATTTCTTTGACAGAATATGCCGCCTTTAATATGTATTAAGACTTTCACTAGGCCCCGTGCCGCTTCAATCAAATTGTTGTTAAAAAACCGAACAAAAATATTTGCATTTGTACTTACGCTCAATCCCTCCATCGTGACCGTAGAATGTTGTAATATGTTCAGCAGAAAAATTGTTTTCTTTGTGTAGGAAATTCCAGACGAGCTCCAGGTTTTTCTTGTATCGCGGATGACTCGTCTGCGGGTTCCATGCCCCGCCAATTAGCACTGCGTAGTCGCATTGGTGGTAGAAGCAAAACTTTTTATTTTTAACCAGGGGATTACCACAGCGTGGAGTGTTTTCACAAGGAGCTGGCGTTGCTAAATCAACTACTCTGCATTTACCAAAATTGAGAAGATCATCTCTGCACCGCAATTTTTGCACCCTCTCTTTTAGGTTGTTTGAGGAGTAAACCAGTGGAATAAAGTCGATCTCACATCGACGACGTTTGCGTTCAATTGTGTTGTGGCAGTTTCGTTTCTTAGCTGGTACTATGCATTCTAAAAAAGCTGAAATAAAATAAAAATCGACACTTACAATGGCGGTTTAAATCACGTCAGTGGCTAAGAAATAAGTAGATTAAGTAGGCTTTACTTGGGCTCAAAAAAGAACTTTTCGCAACGTCTTAGTACCTGTGAAATAAAATACTAAGTATATTGTTGATGACATTTTATGTCCGCAAGATAACGGATTGTTTATTTTAACTTTGCGGCAACATTTAACTCACGGAACTTCTAGAAATGACTCAAGTATCTGTCTACACACTAAATCCTGCTTCTTTACAACCGGTTTTATCTGTTGCATCAGTAAACATTTTTATCCTGTTGCGAAATGCGCGTGTTCAGAAAATGTATGTAAAATAAAAAATAAACTGCACTTTTTGCTCTAAAAATCAGCAGATACACTAACATAAAAATAAATTGCATTTTTTCTTTCCCACGAACGAATTGACATAATGCATTTGTGAACTCTATCTTACAACTCACGAATAATTAAAGCTTTAATCAATAACTAATAGAGTAGGAACAACTTGATTGTGATAAATTAATAGCATACCTGTAAACGTGCCTCCGATTCTTTTACAAGCAGCCTCATCTTTGTGTTTAAAGATATTGAAAACAAGCATAATGTGACCAAAAGATGCTTGAGGAAAAGGATCTATAGCAACAACGGCATCGGGATGTTGGTCCGTATTACTTCTGCGCCTGTTTTTCTGCACCCTGTATTTATCTGGCAGTATTACCACTAATCTCTCTGATCTTGAGCTAGCTTCTGCAGTGTACAAGTTCATTTTCGACATGGGAACACGGCTAGCTGCTATGCACTTTGATCTGCTAAACAGACAATGGTTTTGCGAGCGTACAATCTCTAGCGTTGCATTCACTCTTCTTCTCCAGTCATAACTTGAATCCCTGGACTGCAGCACAGAGGCAGAACTTGTTACCATCATGACGGACAGGATAAAGTACATGGCGAAAGAGTGCATCATGTCACGCGTTGATTCTTCAGAAATAAAAACACACTGTCAGTACTGTCGCACAAGCAGGCGCTTGACTCTCGAAGGAAAAGGCTTAAATAACCTGCGTTCTTTTTAAGCGTTTTTAGAATTTGTTTAGAAAGTTCTTTTGAGAACTGCCGCAATTCGTCAAATGTGCCGATTTGTTACTGGTTTGCATTCGCCACATCAACGGTGAATGCACGAGCAATGAAACATCCTCCTTTTATAAAGTTAATCGCCCGACTATTGATTGGCTCGCGGCTACTTCTTACGAGCGCTAATTGTTTTGGCAATATTCAGAAGAACCAAATGTAACAGTATCTCTGACGTACCTTTTTATAAGGCGTTCTAACCCGCAAGACAAGATTAAGTTCCGGATTAATCATGAGCCTTTTAAACCAACTTACTCTGGCTTATGTGGAAGTCTAGAGGTTTGGAGAGATTTGGCATTTGTTCGGGAAATGTAAAATCCGTCCCCGGAAATTCAAATGAATTATCATTTGTGGAAAGAATCACGCCCACTGATAAAACCTTTATCGATAATTACCGCCGAAAGCTTAGATCTCCAAGTAGTGCGAAATTTTTTGAACTCGGAAAAGATCGACAAGAATTGTTGTTGCGGAAAGATCAGCTGTGGGTGGTATACGACGTGTAGAAATATTAAAGAAATCTTTTCCCATTTATTTTGCTTCTAGAAAAAAATCAAACTCCACATTTTTTGTGTGCTTTTGTTGAAAATAGGCGGTGTATGTAATTCGTAAGGTAAAGCGAAGCCGCTCGCAAAATAATATAGTTAATTGCGCAAAATCAAATGGCTTGTTGCTTAAATATCCCCATTTTATAATTGCCGAAAAAGTAAACAAAGTTTGTAAAACAACTTTATTCGTTTCACAAATGATTAAGGGTTAAAAATCATACCGCTTTTTATGGATGTCAAAGAAATATGTCAGTCACGTTGTCTGAAAAAGTCCGGGATGTCTTTCTTAAGTGTAATCCTAAATAATCTTAGTTTTTAAAACCCCAAGCGTTGTAGCAAAATGTAGTATTTCATCCCACTTTTCAAAACGCATACTATTTGACCTAGCAAGTATCAAAGAATGTAAGTTGTGTTACTAACTTAGTGTAAGTTGATTCATCTTGATAATTCTTTCAGCAGATAAAATAAGCTACATGATCTCAGAGACGAAGCAAATAACATTTTTAGATAGAAAACAGAGCAAATATAGAACCAAGGTCATCGGAAGGAAGCAAATTTTCCCATCATTTATGTATGCTTTTTAGTTCTTAGTCTTAGAGGATTATGATAGGAATGTAAAGTCGTGTCTGCTTTCTAAATTTTACGTGCCTCCGGCAAACACAAAGAAAACAGCGGTTTTATTACAAAGCTAAAAAGAGAAATCTATATTGAAATAAAAGAGCAGCATTGTTATTTTATTTATACATTTCTTGTTTGTATCCAGGAGTGTAACTTGACATAAAATGATAAACTTGTTTCTGTTTTTTTTTTTAAGTATTAAACTAGTAAAGTATGGAATATACCAATGAATACCAGTTTCAATACCAGAAACTTCCTGTTACTAAAATGTGTTCTTAGCAAATCCTAAAGACTTTTATCGCTTTTCTGAAGAAACCGCAAAGCAATTTGTAAATGCTATTTTTATTTAATCCTGTAATTTGTTGCTTGAACGCAAAAGCGTTTGCTTTTGTCGAAGCTGTTCGCATAAGGCTACCGAGAATTTAAAAAATGCAATTACAGCTGCGAGCTTTGGAAGCGAAACAGCCATTAACTGCAAGTCTGTTTCGAAAATGTGTCATTTTAAAGTTGAAGATATTTTAAAACGTCCAGGCATGCAATGATAAAATCTTGTTCTACAAAAAAAATTTTTTATGCTTGCACTGTGTTTAATAAAATGTCATTGATAAAAATCTTATTTCAAAGAAATCACTATAAGACGATTTACAGTTATATTAAACTGTCACCGATCTGTTTCTATTGGATAAGTGGTAGATTTACATTGAGCTTTCTACTTTCAAAGCAAAAATATTTTAAGTGGTCCATGCAGTGGCACTTCTTCATAGTTCAAAAGTATTTACTTCCATGCGGCATAAGCAAAATTGTTTACATGATTTAAGGGTTTAAAATGAGTTTTCCTTTAGTCTTGTTTGTAGTTTAAAAACTCATACTAACTGAACCTATTTTTACAAAACTACAAAAGGATAAATCTTACACTGTAGCGAAAAAAAAAACATTGTTGACTGACGTTTGGGACTGGAGTCCTTCGTCGTAGTGAGTGCATGAGAGATAAATAAAGAGATGGGTATATAATGAAGCAAATGAAGATGACGCAATGGGATAGGACATGAACATATATCAAACAAATATCCCGATGACCAAGCCAAAGAAAAAAGTGCACTTGATGAAATTTTCTCAGTACGCAGAGCTACAAGGTTAGATCGTTGTCTATGATGGATAAGACAAAGTTTAGTTTGTCAAGACTGGCATACTATATTTAGTTGATTTAAATTTAAAATTACTGACTGCGCGCATCCAGCCTTATGAGTTTTGTATTAGTCGAGTTGTATGAAAAGTGTTTGATCAATAACAGCGATAAGGATTTCGCCATTGAACCGGAACTATATCCAACTAAAAATCCATATGGAAAGATGTTAAAGCATAGGTACTGTAGAGTGTGTCAAATAGAATCTTTTTCCCCCTCAGGACAATATTTTTTCTAACTATAAGCATTGATTTCTGTTTACATTTATTCCTTTGCCGCCTCGCCGAAGCAGATTACATTTCACCGCTCAAGATGACCTCAGTCGATATCGACAGTTGGCTTTGAAGTCTTTTTACATCAAATATATACTTAAGAACTTAATGTTGATACAAAATTTTTTTTTGACTGATAGTTGGTCCTACTACTTGCAAATTATAACATCAATTATTTGACCAAAGCGAACCAGCTTTCTGAATATAAAACTAAAGTCGGTCATGCGTTCATCCAATAGGGATTTTTCAAACACGCAAGTGAAGCAGACTTCTAAGCTCTCTTCTTACTTTCTTTGTTTGGTAAACAACAACTAAAGCAGCCATTTAGTTGTCTAACTCTACTTTGTTACCTAGAACGTTTTTGACCTGGTATTTGTTTCAATTCTAAATGTATAAAGACAGGAAAACGAAGGCATGACTCAAATATATAAAAAAAGTTCATTCAAAATTGGAATTTGTTTTCTTACTTATTTCAAATGTCTCAAAGTTGGTCAATAAAACTGCCAGTGGTGTTTTCAATTCATCTTGCCTTATATAAAGATGTTTTAGACTGCTGAAAACATTTTTTGTGAAAAAATGTACTTCATCCGGGTAATCGAAAACTGATAGACATTTCTTAAAGGGCTTTTCGTGTTCTTTGTGAAGTTTTGTGTTCTCAGTCAATACTTTTGCGCTTTGCCAACTCCATGGAATATCAACTGAAAATTTAAAACGAACACTAATGCCAATTCACGATGTTATAGTTTTTAAAAAGCAATAAAAGAAGGGACATGACGGCTTGCTTACTAAGAAAGGAGGGGTAGGGGCGAGTAAGGGCACAAATAAATGTCGGAAAGAAGCGATTAGCTCAGAGAAGAACAATTGAAGTTATGTAATCATTCATAATCACTTTTCACTTATCAATATCACTCACCGACTTCTGCATACTTTCCTTTATGCCAAATTCCGCTTTTTAAAGTTTGTGCGGTAAATAGTTCCCGATATATATATCACAGTCATGACACATATACACCGTACCGTGTCTATACAAAACTGAATACAAACAGCTCTTTTTTACGTTTGAAAAAGAATCCTGATTTCATAAACTTATCTAAATATAAAATTAAACATTTAATTACATTTCCTTTAGCCTGATAAACTATGATCAGTAGTTTGACCGTCTTGATGGTAAAAAATTATTTCTGGCCAATTTTCTTTTTCGTCGCCCAGAATTGGATTACCAACTGACGAGACTGAAAAAATGCTGAAAATATTCCAAATCAAGTAAGCATAGTGAGGAAGGTTCTATTACTCATTTATTACAACGCTAACAAATCATTAAATATTCTATCTAATGTTAACTTATATAGAGATTTATCTATTGTTTCTTTTGCGTTAAAACCTGTATAAACTCGCTACCAATTGTGCAATTCGTGCTCATCTCGGTCGCTTGCTTAATAATGCTGAAAGTAAAATAAAATTTGCTTCTGTTTCTGTTCCCTGTCAAGGTCAACCATTGACAATAGATTCTGAGAAATGTTTTCGGTAAAAAGTTACTTTTTTGTCGCAACCAGTTATATTAAATCTTGACGTTTAAAATGCCTAAGCAAATCTTTTATAAAACATACTAAAACATGCGCGAGGCTGAAGAGGAACAAAAAAAAGTGTATTTGCATTTTCCAGATTATAAAAACGGTTCTATTTCTTCTCTAGTGTTCGACAATGTGATATTGGAGGAAAAAGAGTGAAACTACAGGTGCATTTTGCATTTGCTAATTTTTCAAGTGGCAAGTTTCCTACAGGCAATACGGTTGTTTCACGATAGCATTTGTGCTCCCAATATTTGTAATTAATTACGTTTCTAACTATGAGTTTTTTAAAAATATTTAAGAATAAAGTCTTTAAACTACTTTACAAACTCTGGCTCAAAAATTAGCCCTTAGAAATTAGTTATTTGAATACCACAATATTTTTCTGAATTTTAACAAATTTCAGTAGCCATCAGCATACATGTTTCGTCTATTCTCCAATATACTAAAAAAGTTTTAATTTTACTGTCAAGACAATGCTGAAAATCTTTGTTATAGAATGTTTCAAACAAAAAGGGCTGAATAAAACACTCAATGAGTTTTGTTGCCGGTTTAAGTTGCTTTTGAACCAAAAAACCTTAAGGTTATTGTACGTTAGCATAATTCAAGCGGCATTTGAAATTCTTTTCCTAAAAACCAAGGATCAACTTAACAAAGATTAGGCAAGTTTAACCTTTACAACGACTTGAGACAGACTAACTTTCGACTAAGTTTAAGACTTTAAAAGAATTTGTTTACTTTCTTAAAACTAAGTAAGAAGTTATTTTGTATTTCTGTTTAAAACTATTCAGTTCGTTTTGAAAATGTTTTGCTTTCTCTTGACTTTAAAATGATGATAATAATGAAAACAATTGTTCGAGATTCTTTTTCTTACATGACAGATATCTTTTGTGGTTAGGTAAATATTGCGGTTTGTATTGCTAATGTCGGACAAGTGATTATCTACAATAACTGCTAATCTATTTATATATCATATTCGTAAAGCTTATATATATATATATAGCTTTATAGTTAAAACTGTTTGGTGTATAGATTACTATCATTTCCGCTACTGTCTCACCAGTTACTTTTGCCATAAACTCAAAAGGGTTTTCACTCAGTCAGTTTTCTGGCCCTTTTCTTAAGCCAGAAAGATTCATAAGATTGCAAGATGTAAGATGGACGATTGTGTTCCCAAATTATAAATAGGATGGGCTTTAACGGTAATCATAAATGTGACCTGGTGACTTCTGCAATACAATCTCCCGAAGCTGGCAAATTAAGAGCTAGCTAGATTAGTATAGATAATCAAATAACTAGGTTACGTTTGAATTTATTACATGATTACAACGATACACGGATTCTACTTAAAACTCATTTTTCTACTTCATCCTAGAATATGGATTTCAAGCCATTTCATGCACTCTATGCAGCTTCTGGCCCTTGCCTTGCTCGCCGTCAATCGACAAAAGCAAATCATCTAAAACTTATAATCATGATCAAATTCCATTCGTTTGCTATTTTTCTCAGAGGGACCTGACTTTGTGTAGAAAAATCACGCTTCTACAAGTCATTGAATTTTAGTTAAATGTAAACACATTGTAAACACTTTGTGTGTTAGCGCTCTTAAGTGCCACACTTGTACGTATTGGACACTAGCCCATGCTGCATTTAATGACCGGAACTCTGACAAAATGAGCGGAAACGGAAGTCATAAAAATATAGAAAATGCTTTTCAGTTCGCCAGACATGTTTTAAGCTAGGTGGCCATTCACGTTACTGTACCAAACTAACTTTAAACATGAATATTTATGCCATACAACACGACAAAATGTGGACTTTACCTGTTTTAACTATTCACTCACATGCTGCGCATGCTTGGTATAAACTGAAGTTGGGGATTCAGGAATGTTTGGTGGTTTTTTTAATCTCCAACTTCCCATCTTTGTGACGAGGGTTCAAGTCAGGGATCTCCACCTAACTCCTCCGAGGGTTTTTATTTAGGCATTTCAATATTCCTTCCTCATTTAAAATCAGTTTTTAAGCCATGATCTGCGCCTTCTCACCGCATAAAAAGGACTTAAGTAATTTAGTAATATGGACTTTAGTCTTCTCAGCTAATTCGATTGAAACATAATTAGGATCGTGATCACATGGTTTTTATCATTTTTATAGCGAGCCCCTCGAAATTTGTTCGGTAAAATAAAATCTTTTCTTATTTGAAAATGTGTTTATACATTTTTAATATAAAAAAAACAAACCTTTAATTAGGGTAACGCTCGACGAAGTAAATAAGTAACCTAATCTTGTGGAGGGCAACCGAACGAGAATTATATTCGTAAATTAGTGAATTTTGGAAAATGTTCCCCCGCCGCAAGAACTTTGCAAAATTGCATGCAACGTAGTTGGTAAGTTTTGTGCTCGGAGTTTTGGAACTTTCATAAGTGTATTTCAAATTATTTGTGATTTAAACCGCGAATGTTACTGGGAATGCAAACTGCTGGAATTAATCTAAGGTAGAATTCAGCGTGTACGGATTTTTCAAAGCTACTTGGAGCTCTAAGTTGTTGTGTCCACTGTGATTTCGCTGGTACCACAACTGTGTTTCCCAGAACACGAATTGGACGATAAATTAATGTAGAACAATGCACTTTTACCCATTTTTATTATTTTTTAAACAACTTGTTGAGGTTTTTGGCTCGGCGATGGCAAACGACCAGGGATAATTTCCGTACTGGGGCTTACTTATTTATGCATGCAGTTTTCTCTCCTATATTACTTTAGAAGTTAGGGTCTGGGTAAGAGTTAGTTTGTATGATAAAACAATAGTACGCCCAATACGGAAATTTTAGCAACGACCATGATTTCTAGATCTAATTGAATAATGAAAAACCTGAGCTCGGAAATCTGAGTTATATGGCATCTTATACACCGAAAGGAGATTGTGAGACAGTTAAGAAGTCTCTAATGTCTCGCTCTAGAGATTCAACTAGCCTAAAATTTGCATCAGACTGTTTAGAAGGATGACTTTTGGAATCTTTTTATATTTTACAGCGTTTGTATATTATCAATAACAATGTTAGCAGATATTCGCAATTTAATTATTGTTTCTTTATTTTAACTAGACTGCAAACAATGAACTTGTTAAACACGTACAAAATAATAGCACAATTAAAAGTTTTACCATAAAAATCTTTCACAGAGTTTATATATTGCTATGCAGTCCAGACTTCCTCTTCGCACCTGTCTTTTCAAACTCTTACTCGGCATTAATACGTTTGTGCTGGTGCTAGATAATTTTTACTTTAAAATTGTTTTGTAAAGTCATTCGTCTCTTATAAAAGTTGTGTTCATTCAAACATTAACTCTCTTCAAATGATACTAAGTAATATATCAAACACGGGAGACAGTGTTTCATCCGCATTTCCAAACACTGAGAAGAGAGTTGAAAGCGGAGTTTTTGTGACGAAATTTGAGGTGTTTGGAAATGTAATCAAACACTGTCTCGAGTGTTTGATACATCTTCAATCGAAACTAAAACAAAGAAGTAAACAAAGAAATAAAATCTTGAAATATATGCTAATTAAGATCACATTTCCAAACCATGGCCACGGTTATGATTTCTTTTGTTTTAACTTGATGAATTATGAATGATTTGAGAAATAAGAAATAAAACTTGTTCTCCATGCTTCTCGGATTTTCACTCATCTGCTCCCTAATTCTTCCAAACGTTCTCGTCGGTGTTCACTAGGCAATAAATACACCTAGAACATGTTTTATTTCTTAATTAGTATCACTAGGTTTAAGATATTTGTTTCGCAACTTGCTGAACGTAAAAGTTAATAATCTCGCAGAGTTTTATATTTTCAAGGCCAGAGTTTGTTTTCATCCAGTTTAATACATTGTGACAAAATTGGCGAGTAAATTGACACTGGTTCAATTTCACAGTGCGTTTCAGTTTTAGTCAATAAAACTTTGCATCTGCAAGAAATTTAAACATTGGTTTGAACTTGCCTATGCAAATATTTGAAACGAAAAGATCTAAAACATATATCAAAACGGTATAGACGGGAAATTAAAGAGTACGCTATTTGCCAATTAATCCGTATTTACAACGTAATGCCGACGGGTTCCTAAATCTCTATATAAATAAAATCAAAAGATTTTTCAGATGCGTGACAACATAGAAAATTTAAAAATAAATTATATAAAAGGTTTAAGGTGTCAAAAGTAACTTTTGAC
>JAOBAY020129758.1:1305-13789 GCA_025331085.2 Zoanthus sociatus | reverse complement strand
TAATACATCACCGAATAGTTGTTTTCCTTTTCTTTGCTGAGTTATGACTTTTGAAATCGCTTTTTTGTCTTCTACTGTTTTCCATCATAGCGATAACTACCGATATTCTGCATTTGTGTGTTCTGTTGTGTAGATAGGTTTAAAAATTAAATCTTTGCTTATCCTTTTGCTGAATAGATTGTTGTCGAAGAATTTTTGGAGGACATTAACAATATACTCAATTCTGGCGAGGTAAGAAATGCCAAATAAAGAACGCGTTTTGGAGTTAGTATCAATAACGTCTATTGCAACCTAACTGTAACTGTTCCGTCCTTGCATTGTAGGTTCCCAACTTGTTTGAACCCGAAGAATATGAGCAGGTGATCATAGGAACCAGACCACACGCAAAGGAAGCAGGGATCGCCGAAGGGGATAGGTAGTTTCAACTGTTGTATAAACTTAGATTTATCTCTTTCTAACAGAAGGAGACTAGTTTGTTGTGAGTGGCTCCACCTGAATTGTGCTTCAATGGATACAGGATTTAATGCAGCTGAAACCAATTGTAGAATTGCGCACAATATAGGTATCCTGCTGGTGAACAGTAACTGTTTTGCTATTTTTTCCCAAAAGCATTCTAGTTATGTCTAATCAGATAGCTATTTCTTCCATCAAATCAACTCATGGTTGAATACTTTCTAGTGGGAGCAATCGCTGTATCTTGAAAACTGTACGTATAATGCCTTCCATAAAATTAACCTCAAAGTCCTGATATTCCCGATGTCTTGTGAGGAGTTGCAGGAAAATATTTTACTAAAACTCAGCATCGGCGGATGCAGTTGCAGTTCGGAAACAAAAATGTGACTGTCTTTTTAAGTTTTCAGTATCTCTCGGTTATTTTCATTCATCGTTAGTTTCTTGAAATGGCTGCATTTTCATTAATCTTATACCAGTGAACTCTAAATTAACAGTAATTAACACAATAACCAATAGCACATTAACTCTAGCAAGCTATAAATGGACGAGATTAGTTTTTATCACCAGCTCAATTCTTTATTCCTTATCAACAGGGATGGAATCTACCATCACTTTATTGGTAGAGTACGAAACAACCTTCACATCGTACTCTGTATGAGCCCTGTAGGAGACGCATTCCGTACACGATGCCGTATGTTTCCATCTTTGGTCAACTGTTGTACTATTGACTGGTTTACTGAATGGCCTAGGTAAGTTCATCTTGGTGAAGTAATTACATACCTACAATAAACGAGTCAAAACTGAATAGCCTAGGTAAGTTCATCTTGTTAAAGTAATTACATACTTGTATACATACCTACAACAAATGAATCAATACTTAATGGTGGATCTTTAGATCGAACTAAATAAATGAATACTTTATTTAATGTCAATTGCGAAGGAAGTGGTTGCCCATTCTTCCTAGCCAGAGGCTAATGTTTGCTAATGTTTAATCTCTCTACGGCTCAGACCTTGAAGTGAAAGTCGAATTTGCAGAGGGAGCAAAAGCCTCACAGTCAGGTTAAGATTGACAAATCTCAGCCCACATGCGAAGCCCAGGACTCAATCCAGGGCCGTAGAGGTGGGAGGCGTGACTGATGACCACTACGCCAACCTGACTCCCCTCGAAACTAACTTTCAAATTTCCAAAGTAGTGTTACGTTATTTCTTGTGTGCAGCTTGTGAGCCCCTGTTTGGCTGAATATAACAACATTAAAAGGTGAACAGTCAAATTATGTTATGGTTCTGTTATTTTCTGTTATTTTTATATTATCCAGAACTCTCTTGTTTTTTTTGTAGTATGGTTTTTAGAATTTATGAAGATAATAAGTTAATATGTTTTTGTTTTAGGGAGGCTCTGCTTTCAGTTTCACAAAACTTCTTTGAAGAAGTAGATCTCGGAGCCGAAGGTGTAAAGGTGAGGATTTGTGGTTCAATATAATCAATGATATGAGGTAATATCGTATAATGTATGATATCAGGGTATATTACATGACCACTCAGAGATATGAATTTTTAATGCAATGTTGAAAGATATTTCACCATTAAATGAAGAGTGTCTTCGTTTAACATTTTATGTTTAAAATAAAGTGTCTTTTTTAAATAATGATTCAAGAATTAGAAAAAACAACACTGAACTTATTGTGATAAAGTGAGCTTCATTCTGTAGTTTTGGCGTAATGCGTAATTGGCTTCAAAAACTAATTATCCAAAAAGGTATTAGAGTGACTATTTATTGTTTTTTAATAAAAAGATAATAGATATATTGGCTTAACAAGTTATAAGCTTCAAAAATTGTTTATATAGTTTGTTGGTGTGATAAGTGATTACCTTCCTTCAAAGACTGTCGTGACAAGGACTTCGCTTAAGATTGATTAGTTTATTGATGTTTTATGTAAAACTGTTGTCGAATGTTTTGTTTTTTAGGATCTTTGACAAGTTGTTACTTTTGTTGTGCTTGGTTTGACAATGTTGTTTTATTACAGGATAAGATAGCTGAAATGTGTGTAGAGATCCACATGAGTGTAAGTAACATGGCGGAAAGATTCTACTCAGAACTGAGGAGGAGATATTACACCACTCCTACCAGTTATCTGGAGCTGATCAACCTTTACCTCAGCATGCTGGAGGAGAAGAGAAAGTAAGTACTTCTGAGAGGCGGTGACGGCAAATCTTCTCTTGTGTCAGAAATATCAAGTAAAGTTAAATCCACAGCTTCATAATTGGTACGGTTAATGTTAGTGCTCATGCATGGCTAGTGGTTTTTGTCAGGTTCTCTTTGATGGTCGTGGTTCTGGGCTATGTTCGTGGTAATATATTTGGTCTTGAGCATGATCATTGTCATAGCCCAAGTAGTTGTGAAGGCAACGATGGTAATCACAGCTTCCATCAAATGTATAGTCAAGTTTGATCATGGCCTTGGTCATTGTCACGTCGAGATCGTGGTCAAGAATCTGTTCATGGTCAGTTTATTGATCATGTTCATGCTGCTGGTTGATTTTATATTCTGATCCCAATTCTTATTATTCTAATTAAAATCGATTCCTCCTTAACAAACAAAGATGAAAGGCTAAAATATGTTAACCTGAAGATGTTCAAGTTGACCCAAAACGTTTGTTTTTAGAGAAACTGAACATAGTTTAGCCTTTCATCTTTAATTATTATTATTATTGTTGTTATTACTTATTCAAAGCCGCAGGTAAAAGAAAGAAATCAAATTTCGTAATTCAACCAACTTATTATTGCATTTTACAGACAATTAACTGGAGCTCGTGACCGAGTGAAGAATGGGCTAAAGAAACTGCTGGAGACGAATGAATTGGTGGACAAGATGCAGGTTGAACTGGTTGCACTTGAACCACAACTCAAACAAAAGTCACTTGATACAGAGAAACTCATGGAGAAACTACAGGTTGACCAAGGAGCAGCAGATGAGGTGGGTCTGAGAAATGGTGTTTCATTTCATTGGTGTGTGCTACATTTAATTGTATCATTTATGTTACTATGGTTTAAGTAAAATTATTCCTAACATTTAACACGGGGTATATATGAACTCATTTAAATGACCTTGCTCTCCACGGTGTTCGGGAAGTCATCGGGGAATTAGAATTTTCCTCTGCCCTTGCTTGTGTCATGACGAATAGTTCACATTTCATTTATGTTACCATGGTTTACGTAAAATTATTCCTAGCATTTAGCACTCCAACTTTTTATTTTCAATGAGTATTATTACAATGTTTTTTATTAAGACCATTTGTACTGATTTGCATTTATCGTTGATCACCATCGCTGCCTTTGGGCGAGAATATTGTAGCTTAATTTAGAGTGCTAAAGAAAGACATTTCTTTTCGGTAAAGAGTAAAACGAAAACAAGCACGTGCTGATATCTTATATAAGTGAATGCTTCACTGTTTAAATCCAATTATTGATTAAAAATATTGAACACAAGCAAGAGTTACTTTAAAAACATTCGGTGAAGGTGTTTCCCTGCATGATAACATCTCAAATAACTTTTTCTTTCAAAAATGAATTTTTGAAAAGAAGTTAAACAGATCAATCATCAATAATCATAATTAAATATTGTATTTTCCTGTGTTAAGTATCGTGCTCTTTCAAACGTGAAAATAACTAGTTCTGAAACGAAGGTACGCAAATCTGTCATCAATAACCGGTTCCTAATATAGTTATATACTCTCTGTGTAGGTTCGTAAAGTGGTGTCTGCGGAGGAAGCAGTGGCGAAAGATAAAGCGCAAGAAACTGAGGCAATCGCAGCCGACGCCCAACGGGATCTTGACGAAGCTCTGCCTGCCCTGCAGGCAGCTAACAAGGTACATCAATTAGATGTTTGTAAGTTATCAAAAGGTTATACTTATTATCGTTTATTAATTCCTTCTCTACCACGCTCTATTGGCACAGATAGCGCATAGTTACTAGAGTTGGTGATACTATCAAAAGGGAAAGAACTTATCTACTTCTTTAGAATTTTCGGCCATCTGCCGTTTTAAGAACTGGGTATAAAGCAAACAGTAATCAAATAAATTATTTTACTGGGTTTTCCTGCTTCGTTTATTATTATTTTACAATTTTCGCTCAAACTGTTGAACTGTGATCATCTGTGTGGCCCGGTTCTACAAATCTCCGATTAACTTAATCCTGGGTTAAGACAAAATTCAAAGACTATTTTTGTGTAAGTGAAGCCTTATGATGCTTACAAAATATTATTCAATTTCACCAACAAAGAAGCATGTTAAATCCTAAATTGCAGTCTAAAGTGAGCTTTAGAAGGTAGCAATTACGAACATGGATTAGAAAATTAATCCTGTGTTAGCACTAATCGGGTTTTAAGGAACTGGGCCATGAAAGATATGGTATTCGCATTACTTTGATTACCATCGCTCATTTAAGATTTCATTTATGATCACAGTAGTTAGTTCATTTGAATATCTCATCCTAATTAATAACTATCTATGCGTTTCTTAGTAGTTTAAACCTTTCAAAAAAACCAGATCAAGTTGCTGCAAATCAGAGCCGTACCTAGTACCGTTAAAACTGAGATTCCTCCTCGCGAAAGACCATAACCAGTTCTGTGGCTGGTGTAAATGGAAAATCTACGAACATTACCCGGATTCCTGCTAGTCTGTTGCTTGTTGGGTACCGTTAGTATCGAGCCTTGCCTTGGTATCCTAGTAATTAAGAGAAAATTTTACTTGTTGCTTCATCAAATTCTTCTTTTCCAGGCCCTTGATGCGCTCGATAAGAGCGACATTTCGGAGTTGCGTGTGTTCAATAAACCACCTGAGATGGTCATGACAGTTATGGAATCTATCTGCATTCTCCTTAACTCGAAGTAAGTTCTTCATCGTTAAATTCTTTTCTATAGATTTAGTTTTCTTCTTTTTGTTTGTTTTTTTATTTACGAACGGTATGCAAGCTGTTGCGAAAAAAAACCCCCTGAAAACCAAATTCAGACCTCAGCGGGATTCCAACCCTTGGCTGTGCGATACCCGGGAGTAGCGCGCTGACCAACGTCTGAGCTTTGAAGTTACAACAAGAAAAATAGATCACTCTTAGTGGGTCCATCAATGGCATGCACTTAAAAGCATAAAACATTTATAATAATATTCGTGTCAGATGAAGAGATGTGTGTCGAGCGAAGTTTTTATATTGTTTTAACATGTCTGCCCTTTTGTGTATACGGTGAACTTATAAAAATATGAATTTAACAGTTTTTTGAGATTTTTTGTTTTTTGTATATGTCAACTGATTTCCACCAATCTGCATTGGACATTGTCTCATTGTTTAATAAATTTTGATAGATTTAAGTTGAGATAGTAAAAACAATAAGAAATGTTAGCTTGTAACGTTATTCTTTTCATTGCGTAATGCTGTATCGCGCAGATAATTGAAGATTACAAATTTTACAATTTAATTTGCTGCGCTATTAGTAACCTAATCACATCTTTAAAATCAAACTAATATCTTCTTTTTCGTAGACCTGATTGGGCAACTGCAAAGACTCTCCTGGGAAATCCTGGTTTCCTTAAAATGTTGATGGATTACGATAAGGTGTTTTATCAAGTTTTTAAATTTTCATTTTGTAATTCATTTGTCTATTTTGCTTTTGTTTTTGTTGTTGCTATAAATAATGGCGTTTCTGTCGTAGTTGCTGTTACTGTTGCTGCTACTTTTCCAATCGAGTTAATTTGTTTTTAGTAATTTTATTATTTGTGAGTTCAATGCAAATTGAGTTACATTTTTCGTCCGTTTATTAAAGACGTTTTCTAGTAGTGAATTAGTTTACAAATCGCTAATATATTGTTGTTGCATGCTGAAGGATAATATTCCCGAATCAACCCTTCGAAAGCTCAAGAAGTACATTGACAATCCCAAGTTTGTTGTAGAGGTGGTGGAAAAAGTCTCAAAGGTAAATTGTCTTTCTCGCCTTTAAATTTAGAAACATGAATTCGTATCTTTCTTTTATTCTAAGGTGGCAAAAGTGAAGAATTTCATCGAATAATTGACACCAAAACTTTACGTTTGCAATATTTATAAAATACTTTGTATAGTACGTGCGTTTTAATTGGTCTCCAAGTGTGTTTTCATAACGCTATGAAGCACGAAAATGACGTGAGCAATGTGGATTGTGAGAATTCTCGAGCAGTTGATCTGCTCTCAAATTCTCCCAAACTTTCGCTTTGGTTTTTCACCAGGCTATGAAGGCACGGAGAATATATTTTATTTTTTTTAACTGAATACCAGTTCTATAGAGTTTTGTGAATTCCGTGCTCCCATTTTCTGTCACTGCAGAAAGTGAAAATATACGGGAAGATCTCATTTTAAAAACTTTGGGCAAACCGTCTGTCAGAAAAACTTCAAATTAATGCCATAGGTGTGAAATAAGTAATCCTCTAATCGTTTAATTTTGTAAAAGTTTCTGAAATACAGATTTTGAAAAAATTTAGAATTGTTTCTTTAATGATTAGTTTCGGACTAATCTGTTACCATGGTGATAGCTAATTTTTGTTAAAACACCCATTTATCGTTGATCCATTATTGGATTTTTATCAAACCATGTAATGGCCTTTCAGATTTTAGCACATCTCGATCTAAGCTATTAATCTCTTATTGACATTGTGTAATTTTTCATGTAAGGCCTGTCGTTCAATGGTAATGTGGGTGCGTGCAATGGATCTTTACGCCAGAGTGTATCGAACTGTGGAGCCTAAACGCCAACGGTTTGTATAGTTTGCTGTATAAGATCTGTTTTTAAATTAAAACTGAAAAAACTTGTAAAGTTGTTGCAAGCAAAAACTAATGAACCAACATGAAAAAGACGTACTATTGCTTTTGACACTTTGATAAGATATCTTTCACGTCTTAGAAATCCTCTTGTATACTTGACCTAGACATGTTTATAATTACAAGTAAAGATGGAACCGTGTAAGTAGCTGAATGATGTTGAGACATAACGTAACATTTAATAACATAACATAACTTTTAATTTCAAATCAATCTTGCAAATTAGTCTTAAAAGTTTGTTAGTTGTCCACAGATAGCATATATAAGAGACCATGTAAGTAGGTCAATAGTAATGGGACCGTATAAGTAGCTCAATAATATTGGAACCGTGTATGTAACTCAATAATATTGGGACTGTGTAAGTAGCTCAATAATATTGGGACTGTGTAATTAGCTCAATAATACTGGGACCGTGTAAGTAGCCCAATAATATTGGGACCGTGTGAGTAGCTTAATAATATTGGGACCGTGTGAGTAGCTTAATAATATTGGGACTGTGTAAGTAGCTCAATAATATTGGGACTGTGTAAGTAGCTCAATAATATTGGGACCGTATAAGTAAATAACTATTTCGTTTATCTTTCAGACTTCAAGAGGCTCAAACTGAGTTGGATAAAGTTATGGCTACTTTGAGAGAAAAACAAGCCAGCCTTGCTGAGGTGGAAGGGAAGGTGGGGTTTGTCTCTCTGCTGCTCCTGACCTTCTCTTTATCCAGTTGATCCCTTTAATAGATAATGCATATGTGCTAATTCTACTTAATGGTAGCCACTAGCACTAATGACCGTTTATATCATTCATTGTTAGTCGCTGCATGGAGAAACATAGATAACAATTAATCTCAGTGTTTTAAATATACCGTGAATCGTGGTTTCAACCTCTAACTTGCATTGCTTAAAATATTTATTTTACGTTGTTTTCTGTCCAAGTTGGCTCATTTTTCTAGGATCCTCACGAAGATTATCATCATTTGTTGGTGAATTACTGTTTCGTCCGGAGGAGGGAGGAGACACTCGTCCTCTATTAACAATACTGATACATAAGATAAGCTTCGGCTTTATGAGCCATTGGTTCAGTATTAAAAGGATTTTTTAGCTTCTTTTTTAATGTCGCGATATGTTATCAAAGACAAAATCATTTACTTTGTATTATTATAAGAAGAATTTTTGTCTTCAAGATTATCTAGTTTACTGTAATGTTAGGGTGAACATCTGCCAGTGAAACACATGCAATAAAAATCTAAAAAATTTTATTCTGATTGTATAAATACAAAGTTTGGTTATAAATGCCTCTTTCAGATCGCAGAGCTTCAGGCTATGTATGATCACAGCGTGGCAGAAAAGGAAAGTTTGACGAAGAATATTGCACAAACAGCAGCTCGGTTAAAGAGAGCTTCCAAGCTGACAACAGCTCTAGGGGATGAACAAGAAAGGTGGACCGAAAATGTTGCGGTATGTTTTCAAAGACAAAATTATTTTCATTTCTTGATGACGCTTCGTCGAGAAGTTCATTAATATTGGCACTCAGATTTTAAACTGAGGAGCTCTCTTTCAGATAAACGAGACTATAGTAAAAGAACAATTTATCTATTAATAATACAACTAATGTAGCCTTGAAAGAGTTCTAACACTAACTCAATTAACTAATGGTAATGGTTTGCATGATTATCATATAGTAAAGCTGTTTTAGCGGCTAATTGTTATACCAAGTAAATTTGGTTTTCTTTTTATTATAAAATATGCACTGTAATACTACGATATGGGAACGGATGGATGACCCGACCCAGAGCAGAAAAGGGGGGCTCCGGTTCTCGTTGTCACACACTTGGGACCGGGCCCTCTCCTTTGTTCCTTGACGTTTGTCACATGACAGCGAACTGCTACGTGACTAACTTTACTGATGAAGACTGATGGTTTTAATCAAAACGTCTTGTTTAGAATTGTGATGTATAATTCCAAACACTGATTTATTAATTCCTATTTCTAGCACTTGTCTATGTTATCAAATTGAATTTATCCCAGGCATAGGGAATTTGGCCGAACATAGCAAATAATGTTCTTCGTAAAGACATGTTGATTAATGTTGATCAAAATATGAGAATAGAGCCCTATTTTGATATATATTGCTTTATCGGTTTCAGGCGTTTGAGATAGAGATTGGTAATGTGGTGGGCAATGTGTTCATTGCGGCGGCATGCGTGGCTTACTTTGGAGCTTTTACCAGTACATACAGACAGGAGGTGAGTTGACTGCTTGTCTATCCCAAGTGTACCTTGCAATAATAACAATAACAATGACTGTATTTAGGTGTCAGATTTATTTAGCAGGTCAAAAGCCTACAAATTGCGGACACCATCTTTACCATACTGAGGTGGACGGAGACATTTCATATGACAGCACACACATAAACACAGATATGTCTCCGAAGGCCTACGGTTTAACGTCCTTAAACGAGAAGACGCGAAGGTTTAACCATTTGCAGATATTAGAGCAAAGGCAGCAATTTCTCCTCAATTATTTAAGACCCTTAGTGTTGGTCCGTCCGGGAATCGAACCCGAGTATGCCACACGATAGCCTGGCACCTTACCAACTAGGCTAACCAGGCGGTGGTAATCAAGAATGCAATGCAGCAGTCGTGCTTCCTATGTGGACGAATTACTGTGGCATTAAACTTTCGTTTCTCATTTTTAATTTGGAATTAATTTTTTTCTACTTGTCCGGTACTTAGTACATTGATGTCCTATTGTTGCATATATTGGGCAAAATGCGAGAATTTGTATTTATGTTTTGTACAGCTCATCTCGTCGTGGATTGAGCAATGCAAAGTCAAGGAAATACCCGCCTCAGATGACTTTAGCTTGATCAATGTATCCGCTGACCCCTTTGAGATCAGACAATGGAACGCAGACGGTTTGCCACGCGATCAGGTTTGTGGGCATGCAGTAAAGCAAAAATGTTTGTTATTTTTTTCATATTTTGGTGTGAGAATGCGCTAAACTCAGAGCTGCCTATTGACTTACATCATTTCACACTGCAGGTTTCAACAGAGAACGCAATTCTTGTGACCCGCGGTCGACGCTGGCCATTAATGATTGATCCACAAGATCAGGTAAAGTTTTCAGTTAATATTATTTATTTAGCTTTCATCATCGTTCATCGTCATCGCTTTAGTGCATGACACATAAAGAGCGTTCATTTTAACTAATGTAATTCTGTTTTAAGGGAAAAGTTGTTTTTTGTTATTTTTGTAAAGTATATTGAAACCTACGATGGACTTCTTTTGTCAACGCAATCATTAAAATTAAAATGCTTTCCAACAATAATTTGATTTTCTTGTAACGTGCATTGACTTGCTGCTTTTTATGCCTTACATCTGTCAAAATAGACATAGTTAAAAAGAGCAATCATCGTTCTCGTTATTTTATCATCATATTTTTTGTAAGACGGGCAGGTTAATTGTTTCATTGTAAGATGTGAGCTAAATGGTTACTGGGTTTGTGTCTGTTTGCTAGGCAAACCGATGGATCCGTAACAGAGAGCTAAAAAATGGATTGAAGGTTATCAAGCTTACAGACCAAAACTTCCTGCGCACCCTGGAGAATTGCATAAGGATTGGTATGCCTGTGCTGCTCGAAGAGGTACATCATTTCTATGTATTTATGATCATGGTGTGCTTCTATTGCTGAAAGAGGTAAACCATATATTAATTTTAAATTAGATTTGTAATTCCAATCAGATAGCATATAAATACCAGTAAAAATATACTAGTTCTATGTAAAATATATTGATTTAATTATAGATTAAATGTTTTGTTTGTATTTTGTTTAAATGTTTTGTTTGTTTAAATTAATGTTTTGTTTATAAGATTTTATTTATTATTTTAGGTGGGAGAGTTTTTAGACCCAGCTCTTGAGCCCATATTATTGAAGCAAACTTTTGTGCAGGTTAGTTTAAACCGTATTTGGACCATTTTACATTCTATAACTTTCTGTAACTTCCATAGCCTATTTGCAAATACCGTTTTTATTCAGCTGAGTTTTTATACCGTAATTTAGCTGAAGACTTGCTAAATTAGCCACGCCCTTTTCTGCGACCTAGCGCTAGAGATTTTTGGAGGGATGGTAATTGATTACGTAGAACACGGAATAATATATACAGCTTAACATTTTGGTGTCAAAGTCTGACCAACAAAAACAAGGAAACGAAGAGAACGTTAAAAAAACCTTGACGTCTTGGACCAATTTCTCTGACCATTACTAGCTCATTTAAGTCTAGATAACACAAGTGTACTCGTACCTAACTTGAAGCCATTATATGGGCCCTAAGGCCACGTTAGTAGCGGGCATTGCATGCCCCTTAAATTTACCGTAAATAAAAATGAGCCTGAATGGTGGAACCCAGGGACAGCTGTTTCGTCGTTATGAGCCTCCTCAGCATGTCATAGCTAACACTTTATAAAGCTTTAAGAAGTTATGGCAGTTCTAATCTCCACTTGTCCAATTTTAGGGAGGACGTTTGCTTATTCGCCTGGGAGACAGCGATATTGATTACGATAAGAATTTCAAGTGAGTTGAACTATTTAGGCAGCTCATTATATTTAGTTTTTAATTGTAATAACTATCTTGTATTGTCATATTTGTTCTGCTTTTGGTTGGGTTTAACCTTTAATGGTAGTACTAACACGTCAGGTTCCGCCTCAATTTGTTGTTAATGTTTTTCTTATTTCTGTGAGCGCTTTGTATTTTTTTGATCATTCTTTTACAATATTGTGGAAACATGCATGTGTATCAGTTGGAAGGGACTTTTAATCTGATATGAATACGTGTATCATCAGTAGATGTCGGCTGCTTTGTCTCCTTTCTTCTACAAAGTTGGAAATTTAGTTTTAATGTTATTTTTCCCTATTTTTAGCTCTCAATACTTGATTTAAATATCTTGTAGTTCGCCTATAGAGCACTATATGAAACTTTAATAACTATCTTGTCTTGAAGCAAAGTGGCAATATACGGAAATCAGTAACTTTTTTTTCATTGCGTTATTTACAGGTTCTACATGACAACCAAATTAGCCAACCCACACTACCTCCCTGAAGTATGTATCAAAGTTACCATCATTAACTTCACAGTCACAAAGTCTGGACTTGAGGACCAGTTACTCGGGTAAATAATTGTTCGTTACATATATGTTGTGTTTGAT
>JAOBAY020129692.1:0-15896 GCA_025331085.2 Zoanthus sociatus | reverse complement strand
TAAACATTATATTTAAAATAATAAAAGAAGGAAAATTATCCTTGATTAGCTTTATGCAAATAAAATCAATTTAAAACCATAAAAAGATCATTTTGTATACTAATTCAAATGCAAATGTATTTATATACTAGTTTTAAAACTTTCTTGTGTACAAATGAACTCTTTCACCAGAAGCCAAAACGTTAATGTATTTTAAATCTTAACACATGAAATCTGTAAGTTTTTTTTTATGTTTAAATATAAATTATTTAAATAATGTCTTTAACAAGGACTAAAATCAAAAATATTACTTACAATAGTGTCTATTTCATTATTTTTCATTCAATAATTAATGAACAATCAAATGATCAATAAACATCAGGGAAATCAACAAGAGCATTCACAGAAAGCAGAAATATCTTTTTGATATAATTTTTACTTGACTACTAACATTGTGTAGTATGGTTAAATTAGAGAATCTAGTCAATTAATGTACTCTTCACAACAAGAAGCATATTTATCTCTATTTAGTTTGTTAAGAAAATGATAAAGGGTCAGCAACTGCTTATACTAAAAGCATATCACTAGGTCAGAGAGAAGATTACCATTCTTTTCCCAGTTCAACTAATTAAAGAAAACAAATTTTATGGCGGCATTTAAGTTTACAATTTATCTTTCCACGATATACCCATGGCAATGAGGTGAATCTGGTCACCGCCATTCACAGGGTGAACCTAAACCATTGCCAATTGTCATTGTAAATATAAAAGAAATTATTGATCCAAACTCTTAAGGAATTAGATTATCTAATAAATTCTAATATGCTAAACTCTGCATAGCATTTATTGAAAACCTTATTACAAAGGTTTAAAATTTTTATGGTATTTTAACAGTTTCTCTTTTTAAAAAAATTATGTAAATAAAACAGAAGTAAATTTGACATACTGGATAGTATTTGTTCTATTTAAAGCTGTACAATACCATTGACATAAACACTGTCACTGTACTTCATTTTTCTCTCTTCTGGACAGACAACACTTAATATTTTCAAGAGGTACTAATAGACATTCTAAAACCAAAATGGCACCTACTAAACAAATGCAGCCATTTTGCTGTGGTCAGAACACATTCATAAAAATAAATCTTGGAAAACATTCTGTTAGGATTTGATGATATACAAATTAACTTACAACCATCCTCAAAAGCTAAACACTGAAGCTAATCACATTCTCTAATCATTACAACAAGAATATAATGTATTCTTAATTGCCAAATATAATTAAAAGACAATAACAGGAAACTTTGATTTTCAAAGCAGCTTATAGGATAGAATTAAAAGCTTTTAATACAAGAAAAGTTTAGAAATCTATAAAACGTTTAAAATATTCGAGAGGAAAATATTGGAAACCATTCAACAGCCCAGAAATGTCACGACATTTATGATTTGAATGAGATCAGAAATCGAGTTTCTACTCTCTGCTACTAACAGCTATATCATTTAGACAACATCAAAAGCTGCAAATTTATTAAACTTACCCTGAAAGCGGGTCCAGTGATATCGCTCTTGGCTGATCTACACCCTTCCAAAACAACACTTTTCTCAATGACCCATCAAGGTTTGAAACTTCAATTCGATTCGTTTCTGAATCTGTCCAGTAAAGCTTTTCACCGATCCAATCGACGGCTAAACCTTCTGGTCGATCCAAACCAAGTGAGGCAACAGTTTCAATTCTTTTACTTTTTAAATGAGTCCGTTTGATTTTCGCCGAGCTCACGTCTGTCCAAAACACATACTGACCCTTATAATAGTAATCCACAGCGATAGCGTCCTCAAGACCATCAACAATAATCGTTTCGTTTTTCTTGCGATTAACAAAACGTAGAATCCGAAGGTCCTTTCGATTAGCATAGAGCAACGTAGGTGACATGGCTGTGAAGATATAACAAAGAGAAATCAGTGAATCATTGACAACAATCACAGCATAACTTGTGCAAAGCTGGGACGAAGAAACATAGCAGCTCGACTTCGCGATCGTGTACGACCTACAATGTAAAGTTGTTAAAAACTATCTTTTCTTACTCACAATAGAAGTCATTTACTAGATCTGGTCAATAAGTGGGACACGACAAGGTCTAAACAAAGTAAGAGGAGAAAACAAATTTTCTATCCATGTTCCACGAGGATTTGCTAAACATTCCGTTAATAAACATCACAACCGTGGTAAATTTATTTCATACATTCGATAGCATTTTTTACAAAATGTTAAGTATGGACACATTTTGGAATTAATTCTGGTATCAACTGCATTAACTGTCATATAAAGGTACAATTTTTCATAAACCTCACGTAATTCCGATCGCAAACGACATACTCGCTTCAGTATATATAGCTGCAAATGTACTTAAGTTGGTTGGAACTCAAGTTACATTGCTTTTCATCACAATCTTTTACTCGAATAATCCATTCTGGCAACACAAAATACTACCAGGTTGGGAAAACAATCTATTTGATGTAAACAAGCAAACTGTACACCGCACGTGTAGTATGGTTCAAGTAACTGCTGCCAACTAGGAAGGATTGTTGTTGTTAGTGGCAGTTGGATTTCAGGGGTACTGTGATGGTTTCACTGTGATATAGAACGCATTAGTTGAGCTCGACTCTATATCAAGTTTCGTAGAATAAATAAGTACTTTTTCTGCGATTTATTACATTAAAATGAACATGTCTTATACTGTTACGAGCTTAAATCTTAGGTTCTTCAGTCAAATGTGCCAGACAAAATGGTGGAACAGAGAAGTTGCGTCAAGTGTAGTTGAAGCAGCTATTATACACCATTTGTCAGACTCAACCAACTCGCACTAACTTGTTGGATAAAACGGAAATCATCCATTTTAACTTCAGTTCAAAATAACTGGATGAGGGGTTTCGAAAAACACAGAATCATCACCCCCTATGATCCAGAGATATCAATATCATATGATCGCTTCACACTAGCAGAAATAACAAGAGATCGCTACTCACCAAAACATAGTTTAGACCACGCACAAAACAAGCAAACAAATGCTTGAACTTTCATTATATGCTACGTTCTCCTTAATTCCAACATTTGGTCTCTGAAAAGCGAGTGTACCGAGTTGAAGCCACTCCAAATTTCAAGCAAATCTTAGACGAAAGCACAATACAGTACTCATTCCACAACCACCTGGATTCGAAGCTACTTTGTGGACACGGAATATATGCACCTATCAAATCCTTTGCTCAAGTCACGTGAATAAAGGCTCTGATTTATGACTTCGCAACTGCCCAGTCATTGGTCGGAGATGACAGAGGAGAGAAGAGACTACCGCTTATATTTAGAAACTTCACAGACAAAAATATTGTAATAAAAGACTGACAGAGACCTGATAACTCTGCAAATTTCAAATCAACATTTTACAATTAAAATTGGCGAAAAGTTAAGGGTAATTTAATTTGAAATTTGAAAATTTCTGTTTGAAAAACCAAACAAAAATTTTACTAAGACGCTCACAGCAATGACAATACAAAAATTTTACTTGTTTTTAAACATTGGAGTAAATTTAGTGAATTATCCCGCCAGAAAGCGGTAGTCTCAGTGACAGTAATTGACAACTCATTTACAGTCTACAGCCAATCATGATTTGTTATGTTGCAGCCAGCGGTTGAAGGGTTTCCTGGCCTTTGTTATATTGCTGTAATAGGTGTCAATCAAGTGTAAACGTCGCTTAACTTAACAAAACGGAAAAGAAAGGAATTTGCATATAATTTGTCAAACTACGTAATTTTTGAAAACAATTTGCATAACGATATACAGCATTGTTGAAAAAATCGCGCTAAATATAGAGCATGTAGCATTTATCATATCGACCTCGGAAATGGTTGTATGGAATCTTTTGAGAATAATTCATTTTTGTAAGCCTGTTTTAAATATAATCCCATTTTGAGTCTTTTCACTTTCTTTTAGTTTTCTGTATTTTCGAGTTTTGTTTCCAAATAACTTTTCATCACTATTTGCTGGCGGCCGACAGCAATATGGTCTAGCTATAGATTGATATATATATCGAAATATACTTTACAAAGGTTAATACTTTCTCTTTCTTTCAAAGTCAGACTGCCAATATATCACTGATACACGACAAAAACAGCTGGTAAAGAGTCGGCGGAGAAACCGGCAATTAACTGAATCGACAGGCTGCTTTTTATCCGTACCCTAAGGTACTAGGTTTTGGCCGGGAAACTTCATTTTCTATCGTTTGAAACTTTAAAGTCCTAATTGACGAATTCTCCGATCAGCCAATTTTACCTTCAAAAGAAAAGTAGCATACGTTGATTTATGTTTACTCAACGAAAAGTTCAGAGTTACTCTTACAACTAACTCGATTTTCTCTTAATTTGTTACTAAAAGTTGTTGCAGACAACTATATCTTTTATATCCGAAAGAAAATCTAGTACATATCTAAACAATCCAAAAAAACAGTTTTTAGTTTCTTTTTGTAAAACTTCCCACCCCCACAAATACACATTCTTCGAATGCCCCGCATCTTTCCGCCTTGCCCTTATACCACTTGTGATGACATGTGAGAGGAAGGTATTACGTCATAATTCTACACTCTAAATATGCGGATTACGATCCATATTGACTGATTTCATTCTATTTTAGCACAAGGAATGTTTCTTGTAGATTTTCTTTAAATGTTATTGTTTATAGAATGTATACTTATTTATATATTATTTTAGCGGGAACGATTCGTAAAGTGTGAGCTGAGGTATAAAAATATAATATATCAATATGTTCTCAAAAACCTCTGAGTATCGAGATACTTTATTAAAAACACGTTGCACCTATTAATAAAATTTATAAAAAGTATACAAATATCATAAGATCAAACAAGGGGACATACGTGGATGGTAAAGATCATAGTTCATTGTTTGCATAGATGGCTGATTTAATAATAAAACTATCTCTGAACCTATTCGTTCGATAACGCAACAAGGAATTGCAAACTTAGGGGCGTGTCAAAGATTGTAGTTATTCACTTATTGCATTCAAAAGGCTTTGGCAAATGTTTTCTTAACTTATGCTCACCATCATTTACATTACTGTTAAATGTGCGCGTGCAAATATTATCGTGATGGTCATTAATAGCAAATCCTAAAATTGAAAGTGCATATCTATACCCTACATTAGGGCAAATAATGCGTGTAGCGCGCTTCTGTAGGCGTTCTAACGCATTAACTAAGCACAATGGTAATGGAAAATAAAAAAACAGTACGTATGTACATTATATACAAGATCTGAATCGCCTAGCTCATTCGTCTCTGGAGGCCGTACGCAAAGGTTACGTTCACGGACAGGAAGAAACTATTTTCCTCTTTCTTCATACTTTACACGGCCTCTAGAGAGGATTGGGGAGGAACTGTTCAGGATCTTACCCCCAGACTTAAGAAAACAATTAATAATCGGAGACCAAGACTTAACGATAAGAAAAATTCGAGACCGATACACAAAATTGCTTTATATTAATCTAACGCGAAAACTGTGTACAATTCTAGCGCACACGGCTTATAGTTATATATATCAGCCCAGCATGTAAACATAATTTTGTACCAGCGTCCTAACCGTAACATGCTCTCTAAAAATATGGCGCAAAGGATGGGGAGACATTTTTGATACTTTAATTTGGTGTCCCCTCACCGAAATCTCAAAAATGTCTGCATACATACAACGCACAGCACAAAATTAGGAGTGTGTTATCCTTCGTTAAACACAACTAGTCTTAAACCTTAAAACCAGCTAAAAAAAAGAGGAAAAAAAGAAGTACGATTAAGGAAAACACGGAAAAATGATTTTAAGTTTTAGTTATCTATGGGTTTTAACTCATGCGTAATCTGGAAGGCTCAATTAAATTTGGTGTGTAACTAATAACGGCTGCGTGTTAAATAAGATAATCTTTTAGACATAATCTGCTTTGTTTTGCAGTTTATTTAAAGGCGGTTTAGTTGTCTCTAAACCTAGAAAGAATTAAACTAAGTTACCTTAATGTTAAAATACATAGAAACTAACGAAATTCAGATGCTGTAGTGATGAAGATTACCTATTCTGAGTGTGATTTCCTCTGATGGCAGCTAAGTGAATAATAATGATAATAATAATAATAATAATAATAGATAATAAACGGAATATTTTTCCAGGATAACCCCTCAGTACAAAGTACTGTTATCAATGGGTTCCTGCTGACTAAGAATTATAAAAACTAATAATAATAATTACACATAATTATTAAGATGAACTAAGTTAAAAAAACATGAAAAACTATAACAGAAATTACAATAGAACTTACAAGTAATAATCATCCATAAAGCTTTCCTAAATAAAACCCTAGAATTGTTATTTCTTAAAAAGTTAACGGCAATGAATTAAAAATTGAGGCACCTAAAAAATAAAAACTACGGAGTGCAAAACCCAGTTTGACCTTTACTTGTTTTACTGTTTTCCCATTGTTTCTAGTATTTAAAGCGTTATGATGTAATCGTTGAAAGTAATCTTTAAATGGATAACATACAGTTCCATTAAGGCAATCAAATACGAAGCAGCACGCTCTTTTTCGTAAAAAGTTTTCAATTGTTAAAAATCGAAGATCATAGTTCTGCAGACTGCATTTTGGCAAAATAATTTCGAGGCTTCGGGTCTCAATGGAGCGGATCATGCGTTTACGGGACTCTGACCATCCAAGACTATTATAGCCGCAATACGTAAATATTGGCATAATCATCGATTGATAAATTCGTTGGGCACTAAGAGTATCAATACTAGAACGAATGCGCCGTAAGAGGTTCACTCTTCCCGCTGCCTTCTTGTACATTTTTTGAAAATGCGTTTCAAAAGTAAGTGTCGGGTCCAGATGCACGCCGAGGTATTTATAACATGTAGTGGTGTTGATGGGAGAGTTATTGACTGATAGCTTGAGTTGACAACCTTGATACAAATTTAAACGTTTTCCGGTACCAAACAGCATCACCTCGGATTTACCCTTCTTCAGATTAAAAATAAGTTCATTTTGACGAAACCAGTTAGAGAGATTGTCCAGGTCCTGGGAAAGGTTGCCTTGTATCACATCGATATCACTTGAGGATGTAAAAATTACTGTATCATCAGCATATGTAATTATCTTACAATGACAAAGGGGACTATGAACATCATTCCTGGTAAAACCAACATTCAGGGAGTTAGAATAATTGTGGAAAAGCTGATGCTTTGCTTAGACATCTTAGCAAAAAGAGCAGGATATCGATCCCAGTGTTGTGGTCTGTCTATATTACATTTTTTTATGTTTCAAATAGAATTTATGTGAGCCATGCACTGTTTTGGTTTATCAAAGATCCTCGAATCTTGGAACAATTTGTGATTGTAAAGTTTCTGCTTGGAATGCAATGTAATAATGGAACAATCTACTTAAAAGCTCCAATTGTTTCAATAGATTGCATTGAAATTGCTTTGAATTGATTTAATGAAAATAATCTAAAGCTTGTTAATAAAAAGTTATGGAAATTTTTATAACTCCATATTTGGTCAATAATCATCATCAAATAATTGTTTAACTTCAACGTATATTGACCTAAGAAAATTATTTTTTAAGGTAACTGTGAAAGAAAACCTTAATTATAATGCCAGCTATTACAGGAAGCGAAGTGCTCAAACAACAGTTTTGTAATACTGCTACTGTTTGAGGCAGGTCAAATTTAGTGGTTCCATGAAATTTATTCCATTTAAATTTGTACAGTCGTTATAAGCAATGAATTTTTAAAGCGATAAAGTATTTGATTTCACTTCAAGCTACTTTCCCCAGACACTTGAACTGCATACATTACCACCAAAAGGTTTCTTTTAAAATGTTATCGCTGTACAAACTCGTTCACCATTATAACCTTTAACTCCATTTAAGTATTTAAAAAGAGATGTTATTTATGTGGGCGGTATATTGAAATTGGTATATAATGTTTGTTTATATCCCAGGCGCTGGTGGAGGAGGAAGTGAGTGTATTAGTGCACTGTAGCGATGGATGGGACAGAACGGCCCAGACCTGCTCACTAGCAAGCATAATGCTGGATCCCTATTACAGAACTATACACGGTTTCCAGGTACTTTTAAATAGTCTCTTGTGCAGTCCTTAGCAAATGTAATGTACTGTAGGATAGCTTTACAAAACCACACATGGTTTACAGATTCCCTTAGTATCCCTCGTCCAGTTATGCTCGCAAAAGCAAATGTAATGCTGGGTCCCTATTACAAAACAGTACACAGCCTCTAGGTACAGTTAGTTTGACTTTTTCCGACCCGTTCATAACCAAGCATATGCTAGATCGTCATAACAGAACAACACACAGCCTCTAGTTACAGTTAGTTTGTCGTTTCCAGATGCGTTGACAACAAGGGGTATGCTGGATCCTCATTATTGAACTAAACATAGCCTCTAGGTAAACTTAGTTAGTCTCTCTTGTCCAAAACTGCTCACTACAACGCACACTGCGAGAACCTTAGCTGGTTCACAAGTTAATATACATTCCACAGGTGTAAAGTGGTAGGCAAAACATGCTAGAATCACGTTCTGGAACTACATCCAGGCTATAAGCCAGTATAACATCGTCAAACTTCTTACCGCACACTTACACAGTACAGGGTGCATGACGGTGAAAATCTGTTTTTTTTTCCTTGTTCTCAGACTATATACATCTCTCCTGGATCTCCATCTCAGCATTCACACCATCAGTAACGTGCATGAAATCAGCACTATTTTTGAGCGGTAAACGCATGCATACATTACGATGACGCAATCTGAGAGATGACAATGCACAATATATTATTTTTGACGTCATTATAAAATAATTTTTGCGTACCCTTTCATTCTATGATAAATTGCATGTGCATACACCTTAAGATTAAAAGTTACTTCATGCGCCGTATAATATTACTAACAGCTCCTTTTTTTCTAATTAATTGCCTCTAGAGCAATTTGTTAATCAACCATATTCATTTTCTTAATTCTTTTTTGTTGTTTTTACTAATTTTTAACTAATTGTTGTTTATTTTAGCTGTTATATTTTGTTTACATTGTGCCAGGTACTAATCGAGAAAGAGTGGTTATCGTTTGGACATAAATTCACGCACAGGTGACAAAAACTAACAATTACACGTATCGTAGCTTTATAGTGATCAATTACTAGAAATTTGAACAAGAGTTCTATGAAATAACTTTAAGTCTTTTCCTTTTGTTCAACTATAGAATAGAAAAACAAAAACAGTAAAAGATGTTTATATATGTAATTTCTTACATTCAGGATTTTTATTTCGTAGCGTAAGATATGATTCTTAAGCTCCAAATATTTTAACATGCTTTTGGAATCCCTTTTTGCAATTCTGGAAAAGGATAAAGGTAGGACAGAGTATGGATTAAGAGTCTTTGGATGGTTCCGGAACAATTACTTTCAAGAATTAAGAATTAGTACTAAAGCATCAAAATCGAGAGGATTGTATCGTACATAATTCTATGAATTATAGACAGAATATTCTACTAACAAGTACTCTGTTGGTTAAGTGACGAGTTCGATTTTTTTTGAGTGCCAGTTTTAGAAAGTTATAGTGTTAAAAATCTATGAAATACTGATGGATTTGTAAGGATATTATTGAGAGTTATAAAAGTGTATCTCAAAATATTTAAATATTTATCTCCACCTGCTTTGTATTTGAAAAACGTTCAGTTAAAAAACGTACCCCTGTTGTTCTTCAGGTGCGGTTTTCTCCAAGTGGATCCGAAGGAGGTGTCTCCGGTTTTCACGCAGTTTTTGGAGTGTGTTTGGCAGCTGCAGGAACAGTTTCCATTCGCCTTTCAGTTTAATGAACGTTTTTTACTAACGATGCACAATCATTTATTTTCTTGTCAGGTATAGAGTGTTAGAAGTAAATAACTAGGTGAAACGTTTAGTGAATGGTGCTCCGAATTAATTAGACAAAATGCTTGCGCTAATGCATCACTGGTGAGAGGTATAAAGAGAAGCTGATTATCTATTTATCGACCTCGCAAGGAGGGAAAGTTGACTCTTTTTTAACGAAAAGGTGACACAATTATAGAAATCTCGCCAGATTAAGAAAGCGAACCCAATACCTTATTTTTGGAAAGTACAAGTCCTAACAACTTAGCTAACCATGCACCCTTCAAATTTTGTAAGTTGCTTTTTTGGTTTTGCGGTAATCAAAACGAGTTCTCCATTTTGTTGGGAAAACTCACAGATTACAAAGCAGTGATCTGTTTACAGTAGCCCCTCTTAGGCCTAAATAATCAAAATGTGCTTGCTACCTACATTTGAAGACAAAGGTCCTATTAAAGTAAGCAAACGTTTCCCGCCACTCGCAATCTCCCCCAGTCAGTGATACTAATACTGGTAAGGATTCGTTTAGATGATCTTTTGTTGTAAATGTATCTTGGTTGTCTTTACATTAACAGTTTGGAACGTTTCTTGGCGACTGTGAGAAGGAGAGAAAAGATCATCGGTGAGTATTGCTGGCTAAAACCAATTTGTTATTTGTAATTTTTTCTCTCGTTATACGGTGTATAATTTACACCTTTATCACAATAGTTTCTTTAGAAACACCAACGCAGCTCACACTTTATTTGCAGCTAGTTATTTTCTCTTTAAAACCAATGTATAAGCGTTGTGTTGAAGGTTAGTATAGTTTTATAAGGCTATTCAAAGCAGGTTAATACATTCGTTATACGATGATTTTTATTGCTGTGCGATGAACTGTTTGACACTGAACAACGTTAATTGAAGGAATACATAATATGTTTTAACCTAATCTATTCTTGTTTCGATCTATTGTGATTATTATTACTAATTATTAATAATAGATAAGTATTATTATAAAGATGTATTGAAAAGTAAGCTTTTGTATGTAATGTTAAAATATCGTTGTATCGTAATTGATAAGATATCTTAGATTTAGATATGGTAATCTTCGAAAAAACGTTTAATAATAATGATAATAATAATAATAACCTTAATTAAGCATCAAGCTAAAGTAGCAGTTATAATAAACAACCACTGAATGGGGACACTAATTAAGAAACTCTAATAGATTATTTACAAGTATTATACTATACTATTTCTATGCTATGCTATACTATTCTATCTTATTCTACGCTTTACTACTGAGTAATGTTTACTTTCTTGCAAAAAATATTATGTCTTTACTTAATCTTCAATTCATAATCGTTTCATTCTGTTTCTATCACGCTACATCTGTGATGGTGCACAATTTTCCTTGCCAAAAATGGTGTTTTTCTTCTTATATTTTTATTGTAATTATGTCATGATTTTTATCAGACCCCTTTATTTCGTGTACAGATTATCAGAGAAGACATACTCTCTGTGGGGTTACATGTGGCAGAACATTAGTGAGTACGCCAATCCTTTATTCCAAGAAGAAAAGGACGAACTTCTGTGGCCTGACACCTGTCCACAAGCATTGAAGTAAGGGAAAAACTTTGCATTCTTAACTTCTTTATAAACAAAGAGGCCATATTTAGGGTTTTTCTTTTCAAATGAAGTAGGTGTAGATGAATTTTGAACAGGCGGAAAAGTTGGGCGTGGTAGCACCCTTGCGAAGTGCCGAAGACGCGAGCTTCTAGGGACCTCCGGGGACAATCTGTTCCACATTTGTTATCAACGCTTGCATTCTTGTCAGGATGTCTTAGTGATAACAAAAGTTGCCGGCGACGAAGCGATTCACAAAGGGAAATAATCGCTAGTCGCCGGCCAAAACGAAAACCCTGCATATTAGTGAAGAGCCGTTCACTGTATCTTTAAGTTATAGAAAATATTCAAGGTATTCCAATCACGAGACAGTCACACGGTGACACAATTGCATCATGTCATTGGCTCTGTGTTTATGTTTTTTGTTGACAACTTAGAAAATAAAGTTATATCTTTCTAAAGAAAGATTTAAATTGAAGATTGTACAAATGTATTGCAAAATAAATAACAAAACATAAACTATGCAAACAAACGACTTGTTCCTCACAGGTCACCCAAAGATGCATTATGTACAGTGAAGGTCAGGTTTTAGTTAACAACCTAATATATGTCTAGCTTGTTATGCAAAAGGATGTAGGCGCAATATTTCGTTGTCTAAAACCATTTACAGATATTTCATGTGACATCCTTTACCTTATTGGGTGACGCCTTTCATCATAGTAAAGCAACTAGATGGGAACGCGCTTCGGTCCCGTCAGACTCTGCTATACAAAATACTAACACTAAATGACGGTGTTGTTTTGGTAATATAACAGCGTAAACGAGTTGCAATTACTCTGTTAATGCTGACTAATGCACAAGACTAAACACTAAAATTTCCATGTTTTAGGAGTTGTCGAAATTACGCGCTAGGCAAAGAAAGAAGTTTCAAAAAAGTATTTTATGAAATGATATAAATGCTCATCTGTTATAAAACCTATAATATTGAATACAATTTTTTTTATTTTAACGTTACTATTTCTTTATGAATCATAAGGTTAAACCTGTTGTACTTCCAGTGCATATTATGAATGTACGTGAATTTTTCTTTTGCTCTAAAATAATTTTCAATTTTTGCAGATACTGGAGATCCATGTATAACCGTTATGACAATGGTTTTCATCCTCGGGAGAGAGTTCTTGACTCGCTTTGCAGCATTATAGATCATAATGACTCCCTCCGCGACCATATCAGACTCCTCACCAGCGTATGTATCCTGCCACTTTTACTGTTTTATTTTAAACATTCTGCGTTCAAACACTCCAGATGATAAGGTTGGAAAATGTTATACTCTCGTAAAGATAATGCCTCGCCTTGTGCAATGTTTTTATCATTGTAACTGTCTCCTTAGCATTGCTCGGTTTTTTTGTATCGTGTTTGTATGTAAAAGATATTTTAAACAATGTAGCATTGATACAGTTATGGAAATGTCGTATAATATGGGAAATAGCAGAATTTTCTTCTCAAGACAGCTTGCTCTTAAAAGTAACGTTGAAAGGGTAGATGAGATTTTACAATGAATTGAAACTCACTAGTTGAGCGTTGTTGCAGTATTGGATTGGACTGACATGAATACTGTGCGGTGATTGTAGTATGATAAACTATTTATGGATTGTATTTTATTCTTATTACATTGTGCTACTTTTTACCAAATTGTGTTTATTTCTTTGCCGAATAATGTTACTGAACTGCTCGGATGCAACAGTTCCAATATTGTTTTTCTGTTGATTATAGCGAATCCTGATGCTTCAGAGGCTCTCAAGCGAAAGACAATTATCTTCAACTGCAAACGAATCACAAGGAGATAGACAAAAGGAGGTACCGACTTTGAACCACGTGATTAGCACAAAAGCAATTCCAACAGAAGACAGTGCTTGTGTTTCTTCTGATAAGGGTGAACGTTTATTATTCTGCAATTATAATCAATCAGATTCCGATGTTACCACCCAGATGAACGAACTATGTTTGAAAAATAATGGAAATTGTGTTGGAGAAAGTGAAAGCTTAGGAAGCGATAGCGCTGACAGTGAAGTTCGAAAGGATATCTCCGAGGAACTTCAGCTGTCACTTAGGCGACAAAGATTGACCATTGATGATCTTCTAAATGAGTTACCAGACTTTGCCGTGAAATGGAAATCCATTCGTGATGTCAGTCAATGTTCGGCCTGCGTTTCACCAATTGATTATCTTAGTAGAAAGGTGAGGTAGATCCGTACGTTTTTTTTTTGCTTAAATACTTTATTGAAAGGCAGGAAAAGGCGATTAAGAGAATAGGCTTTGTTTTTGTTCTTATATAATAAGGGTTTCTTTTTCTTTTAATTGTTTTAAAAAGAGAATATTTTATACACATGTGACTGTTCAGTCGTTTGAAAGTCGATAACCTGCAGAAAAATCCTTTTTCATGGTTAAAATTCAGTATTAGAGACAAGGCGTTTAGTCATGGTACACTGCTTGACCGTCAGCATATAAAACCGATTGTGCGCTGCGCTTCCCATTCTGGCGGGAATTTCACCTCACGAACGTTATGTCGCGTTATGCTTGTTTGAGCACCCTTAGATAATGGAGTGAAATTATTGTTTTTCTGCGCGATAAAAAGATATGTATATCTGCTTAAATTTGTTTGTATTCTGGTTCTTTGTTCATTTTCTATTTTTTTATTACCGTCAAACCGGATATTCTTTCAATTACAACCGCGCAATTTCCGCCGCAACATTGGATTTTCGATTGACAGTTTAAATGGAGCTAATTGCAACCTGTGTTTTCCAGTATCTCAGTTCATTTCGTTCATCGTGCTTACATAAATTTCGTCGAGGATGCATTCGGTAATTACAACAAGCTTCTTGATCGCGTAAAAAAACTACAGTTTTCCAGCTCTCCAAAGCGTAAATGACAAACTAATTAATAGTTTTAGCACACAGAGATATGTCGTTTGAAACAAGTATAATTATAAATATTGACATGAATGAGAGTTTACGTAACTTGGAAACATTCAGACACACTTTGCCTTGCGAGTCACAAGGTCGGTCTTCGTTTCAGGCCGAACGCCGGACCCAACGTTCGGTTGTTTGACCTGTAACCTCCGATAGTTCACATACGAAATCTTTCAAGTGTTTCATGTTCTTTTAGCAGTTAAAAGACCTTCCTAGTTAACCCGAATTCCTGTTTAGCGAACGCAGGAAACTGCATTTAGATAACTATATTTTATGAATTACCGGATCCTCCACAGTTTGTGTGGTTTCGGCCTGGGATTAGTTGCATTAGTTGGCCGTCCCCACCGCCTCGTGTAAACACTATAATGCAAAGTGTTTCAGATTTAAATGAAGACGACTCCATGTAAACAGTACATACGTTCCCTAAACTGAAGAGGAGCGGACCAAACTTGAACGGACCCGTATACACGGAGACTAACATATGCGTATTCTTTCCTGCTAGTACCATTGCTGGAACTGTGGAGAAGTGTTCTGCAAACGTTGTACTAGCAAACAATGCTCCTTACCAGGCCACTACTCGGAAAACTTAGTTCCCGTATGTAGGACGTGCCTCATACAAGTAAAGAAGACCAAGTAGCTGGCATGAATGGAGTCTACTTGGATTGAAGTGGATCGCTGATGTCTGAAATCGTTGATCTTTTTATATATTATGAATAGCTAGTTATTGTCTTGAATCAAGCACCGAAGAGATATTTTAATGAATATCAAAGAAACAATTAATTTAGAATCAGAATTGGATCGAAAATTTAACAGATATGATTTTAAAACTAGTGTTACATGTGTTATCGTTGAGAATTTTTTCTAAGCAGACAATAAAAAGATGTACAACTCTTGTATAAATGCGTGACCTGCAAAATTGTTTGCATGACGTTGTGGTTCGTCGCTCGCTTACCTGGCGATGTTTGCCGGTTTGCTTGGCTCCACTATAGGTCGACTAAAATACCGGCACTTCATGAGGGTGAGCCCACAGTAATACAGTGGTATTCTCTAAAGTTTTCCCAAATACTTCTGGGAGTACGCCGGTATTTTAATTGAATTTCCAGTTAGAACTGACTTTAACGACAACGAATTCAATTTGTAAAGTCTTAATCTCACACTGCTTACAACTTTGTCAGTTTGTGTATCTTTGAAGGCGTGACTTCTCGTGCTGTATCACTGGTATTTTTGAGTATTTAGTATAGGTAATCATACGACTTCGAGTTCAATTTGGAAATAATATGCACAAGTGGGTTTTTCAAAAAGTATCGAAATTACATGAGCCCGCCCGCAGGGCGAATGCAATTTGAACTTTTTGAAAAACACACAAGTGTAAATTATTTCCAAATTGAACGAGAAAAGT
>JAOBAY020129623.1:0-15898 GCA_025331085.2 Zoanthus sociatus | reverse complement strand
ATAAGCTTTTTGATGAGAAAGTTAGGCCGATACCCGCTGATTTTCTTGTGTACATGCTTGTGCCTGTAGCCAAGAAGTCCATTATTAACAAAAAATTATAAAACGGATCAAAGATGTTTTTTTGAAATAAAGTGGCATTGATGTGTGTTATACACATACATCAGTGATACAACCTCGCTGAAAAGATGCATCTCGGAGAATCCGTCTTAATTAATTCTTGTTTTTAGCTTTTTGATTTTTAAAAACAATTGACGACCGCCTTTAAAGTTAAGAGACATTTTTTTACCTTTTCTGGTTTTTTTCTTCAGTTAGCTTTGTGTTTTTGAACGACTAAAGGTAAAGAGAAGAAAATTTAAAACTGAGTGAAGGATCTTTCAATTTTCTAGACTTTTTTTGGTATTTGTTTATCACTTAGCGAAACATTTCTATAACTCGTGACTTGTGTCCAATCAAGGATAACAGTACTGATGTTCCCGTGCTTTAGTTCATGCAAATAATAACAGCTCATAACAATAAGAGCAAATAACGATAAGTACGTAGAGTGGTAATGTAACAAATAACTTATTGTTACATTTTATTAAAGCCTCGCATCACTTCCAGATACCAATTTTCTCGAATCTGAGAGAATCACCCAATGTTGATATTTGAACGTAATATCAAAGTTTTGCCCATGCATAAATATATGACCATGCAATGTGACTTATAAAACGTTCCGTTTCGATGACAAGTCTGAGACCATAAAATTGTTGCCTCTTTATTGTAACATAAACCGAATTCCCGCATTCATTTAGAACTATAGGTAGTTTTTTCTAGCATTATCAGTTGTAATAATATATAATATAATAATATATAATAATAATAATAATAATAATAATAATAATAATAAAGACTTTATTTAGGTGTCAAGCCTTCTAGCTGGCCAAAGACCTACTAAGTGGGGACACCATCTTAAGCACTCTTATTCTTAAGGTGGACGGAGACCTTTCACATGACAGACACACACACAAACACAGATATGTCTCCGAGGGCCTACGATTTCACTTCCTTATCCGAGTCGGAGAAGCCGCGAAAGTCTAACCATTTGCAGATGTTCGAGCAAAGGCAGCACTTTCCCCTCAATTATTTTAGACTCTGATTACGAGTGTTGGTCCAGCCGGGAATCGAACCCAAGCCTCCCGCACGATAGACTGGCACCTTACCAAAACTAGGCTAACCAGGTGGCGTTTTGCGAATAGTTCAGGATCACGAACTACAATGTCGAAACTAGGTTGGTATTAACACTTGTAAGACTTAACTTTAGAAACTCGGTACACTTTTTTTTAGCGATGAAAACTGAGCTAAAGTTAAAGCTTACAAGTGTTGATTTCTTACCGGTAGAGATGAGTCTTCTCTCTCTAGAGTGGTATTGTGAAAAACAATTATCTGACATACCCTGCTTCTGATATGAAGAGTTCTTTGTTTGCCACATCTTTTTTCAATTTTTTAATACACGCTCTTTTTTATAAGAACCAAAACTTTTTTGCGATTTCAGCCAGAATTGTTTTTTTTTTCCCCGTGATATTTTCAAACAAATTATCAAATTTTTTGATAATTTTTTAAATAAATCAGTATTGTTGCAAAGCTGAACAGATTCCAAAGAAAACGTTACCTCATAAATGTATGCAAAGCATTCAAGTTTTTGTTACCAGTATCCGCTGATTTTAAAAAACGAAAGAAGCGGTTAGAAATGTTATTATGAACTAACATGTCTCATCAAAATTTCAGCCTAGTGATCGTTCTTAGTTTGTTCTAATTTTAGAGGCAAACATCAACCTGGGTGTTCTTATAAAGTTTGTTCATACAGAAAAAAAGCGTGCATCGTCTGTCAACGAAAGGAATAGTTGCACTTTGCAGATACCAGAATTTAGCGCCATCTTATCTTTAATATTAAAACCAAACGACTCTTTCTACAACACAAAACTCGTAAGGTGTGTCCAACACTTTAATTGACTATTAAATCAAAAACTAAATTAAATGTACCTTAATTGACGCTATTTTGACAAATTACGGTGGAAAAGGTGGCTAATTATTTCCTTTGGTTCTTCTGAAAAACTTTTGATTCATTTACATAACAATTTATAAAGTGAGTGAGAAATATAAATTGTCTCGGTTTAAAATTATTAAGACCATTTTGATTTTTTTAGATTTTCAGTTTTCAAACTTTCTTTATTTTTAAGTTACAAATGAATATAGAAAAAACTAAGCTTGCAACAACCGCCTGGTATGTATTTAGCTTTCCTGCTTCCACTCAAGCACCGGAAAATCTTCGCTGAATTTTCTTTGAAGTGCACAAAACTTCCTGCACGTAGGGTCATCAAGAAGTAACTGTCGATGATTGTTTATCTTTGGTATTTGGCTTAACCCTGTCAAACTGTCAATCAAGAATGCTCAACAACCAATAGGCTTGAACTGTTTAGCCCTGTAATTCACCAGACCTTCCCACCAGGTTAAAAAATTTCCCAAAACATCTTGACCGCGTCTGGACGCTGAAGTGAAATCTTAAAATGCCCTTTTGTTTTCTATTTAGAATTCAATTGTTTTTTCTTTTTTCGTTATCTGCTCCAGCAGTTAGACCTTAGTCTTAAAATGGGGTAAAAACAGTTAACAGAAAAGAAAATCAGACAAAACAACTAAGAACTAAGTATGACTTTGCGACTATGGACTTGCCCTCTTTCACATTATTGCTTTCACTGAAATTAAGAAATTCTCGGAAAGACTTGTATCTAGATAATTGCCCTGTGTGGCGAAAGTCAAGTCGCCGCATCTGTCCTTTGGACATCATTGCTGTCATAAAACATACTAAAAGCATATATTTTTTATTTATTTATAAATGTGTGACAAGTTCCGTTCATCATCTCGGCGCAGATCACAACTTGCGATAGAATCGACCCTTCACATGGCCTTTCAATTGTTCGGCACTTTTATAGTTACTTGCCAGCCTGGAAAAATTTAGCGCTTTAGGTGAGATTTGTGACAAATAGAAAAAATAAACTTTCAAACGCACTTAATTTAAATATCAAAACAGATAAGGTATTTTTTTGAATTTGGGCAACACCACGGAACGTTGTGCCAAGTAGAAAAATCTTCATGATTGATCTTCCCCACTAAGTTCAAACTAGGGATCAATTGCGTAACATAGTTATAAACAGTTATAAACAGGATTGCAATTCCCTTCTTCGATGGCAACCGAGTGTTTGATTCGTGCTTTTCCTTCAATTTTGTTATAGAAAAAGTACTTCAAGCAGGAGACAAGGGATGTTAAACTGATTTTTTACCCAGCATGATCACGGCGCCGAGCGGTTTTAAAACGGACTAGTTCAAATTGTGTCTGTGAAACATTTTCAACGCCCCTCTAGGTATGTTTGACAAAGAAAAAACGCAGTGCTGATTCGAAAAAGGGCGTATTTTCTCGAAGCAGTAAACGAAAGTTGACTTTCCGAAGAGAGAGTTACTCTTTCACTTTACTCGCCAGCGACATAATCTGCACATTCAAAGGAATAGAAACCTGAGCGGACTTTGTTCGTGATGTAAAGGAAAACATACATCGTCACCTCTCAATTTATTCTGTTTGTCTGTCTCAATTGTGTCCGAGTGTCACCAATTCACGGTAATTAAACTAATTAAGGTCCTGTTCTTATCACAATGGCCAAAATCGATGAAACTTGCTTTCGATTGGTTCCTTATAATTGTCTCACAAAGATCAAAGCCGCGCTTGCCGACACTGTCCCATAATCCCCTGCGGGCAGATGCGGTATCTCATGAACTGACTGATGATCGAAATTTTTGACTTGATGTTGGGCTTGGAAGTTCTCCTATTACAGTTTAGCATTTTCCGCCGTTCTAACGAAACTTAACAAAGCTGAATTTCTCCAAGTATGTAGTATACTAACAATTTTTTTTCTTGCAGGAGACTAAGAATTAACGAATACGTTTCGTTTAAGTGACATCTACAAGGTCTGAAGCTGTTATGGTTTTGCAGGTCTAAGTTGGAATCGGAGCTGGCTTTGACGGCAATGTAAGACGATTCATCTTGTAGCGCGAGTTTTGATTGCAAGCCGTGAATGGTGAATTAACGTAAGTTGAGCACTTTATTCACATAGATACTTTATAAAGAGATCGACGCCACTGTTTATTCTGGCGTAGTGTGGTTCGCTCGCTGGCTTTTGTGACACGTGCAAAGGCAACTGCGTTGACACCCGTCTTTTCTGCAGTTTAGCGAAACTCTGAATGCGGTGCAACCATCAATTCGCGGGCTTTTGCGAAATTTAAGCTCATCACAAGTGAAAATATATAACGGCTTTCGGTTTTCTTCTTGGGTAGCAAATTGCGGAGGCTATTATGTAATTGTAATTGATAATATGCAAGGCCTCGCTTTACGTTAACATGTTTAACTTCACACATCCAGTCCATGCCTCGCTCGTTTACAGAAGTCACGGGGCCGCTACGTTTGTAAGCTGAATTTATTGAGCGAAGAAGACGTAATGGTTTTGTTTATTTAATAGCCTACAGGAAGTCGGTGATTTGCGAATCTTAAAATTTTTCTTCTTGTGTTTGGTTGCTGGTGAATGTTTTGAGTTGCTATCCAAAAGTCTTATTTAAATTGATAAATGAGTAGTTGACGTGACAGAATTAATTGCCCATTTTTTGTTTGAAGTAACTTAACTGCGACAAAAGGACTGTTTCTTTGGCTATAATTGTTTGATCTGAACTTGACTGGAGTTGTTTGATACTGTTGTGACAGGAAATAGACAGTAGAGCAGTAGGAATACCTAATAGACCGTTTGTTTTCGTCCTGATGTAAATGTGTGTGAACTATCGGTAACTCTCCTTCGACAACAACAAAGTATATCCTCTTGAAGCTTCTTCACTTTTGCGAAATTCCAAGATTTAAAAGTTTCATAGGTGCTTTATTTTTTCTATTTCATCTTTAATTAAAACTTAGGTAAAATAGGTTGAAATTTTCCGACTCGTCGACCTTTGGGTCAGAATCGATGGGTGCACGTTGCCATTTGCTTTTACACAGTCAGTTGTTTAATGAATCCAGTTTTGCGTCGATGGGAATTATAATTCGATAAGATAGTATCTTTTGGCAAGAAAAATCAACAAAAGCCTATTATCGTTGATGATTTAATGAAGTTTCGCATCTTTTCTGGAAAAGCCGCTGGTTATTCATTTGATGAATCAAGATGCATTTGTGTGCCTACTTATGATAAGTTTTCACACAGAAATTGATGTATAGTTTTAAAAACAATAACAGTGATAAGCTGCGGTCTATGTAGTAACAAGTTAATTCTTTTTCTTACTGTTGCAACAAATTGAAAAATAATACAGTGAATGTGTATTGTAAGTTGTGGGCATTAAATGTGTGCGATTGTTTCAAATCATGTATTGTGATTGTTTGAGCTGAAAGTCTACCGCGCGTTCGACCAATTTATTACGTTAAAAGTTTAAAAGTTGACACAACTTTAATGTCCTGTATCCATCATCTTTACCCATTTTCATTAACGTTTTGGCTAGTTTAAATCGTCTGTTGCAAAGAAAACTTCACCTCGTTTAATTTGTTGTTTATATTAAATTCGTGTCAGAATTTGAATTTGTTTTTAATCTGTCTTATACCCTGCAATGCAATTTTTCGATTTTTTTATGTGAAAAAGATACTTATAGTGGAGTTACCCACTTTTAAAACAAAAATATTTTTAGAAGTTGCGAAAACGTTTATTTCCCGACTTTTTATTAGAGTTGGAAAAAAAATAATGTCATATTAGTGATATAATTTATTGTTGTGCCATTTTCCCATCCATTAACAACGTTCGGCACATTAATAAAAGCAGAACCTTGAAAGTATGTTTGCTGAAGAAATTGGAAAATGTGAGAGCTCTTTACAAAGTAGGGGAAATTTAATGGTTTTTAAAAGGGTTGCTTAGGGTTGTTAAGTGCAGGAAATTTTTCATAAATTAAATATGCCTCGGCCATTGGTATGATTAAAACTTTACATTATGCACAGAAATTGTTTTTCTTTTTCAAACAATTCCATCAAATTTTGACACTCCACTAAAAGCAACTGTTTATCTGCATTTGTCAGAATGACAATAAAATCTTCCCTAGTCCCCAAAATGACTTGTACTATTTTTATCCTTAAATTAAGGGATTCAATTTTTTGACAATTCCGTTTAGTTAAGAAGTACTTATTTATCAGAAAAATTATGCTGAAAGCATACTCAACAACACCTGACTTTTTGTCCATTGTTCTGCTAGTTTAAAAACCTGTCAGTACATTTTAAAATTCATTGTGGTGAGAGTAGAATTTTATAGCTGTCTTGTCCAAAAACATTTCATTTTGTTACTGCAACAAGGAAAAAGAGGCTTTGTTTGAAAGGAATCTTTTTTCTTAAACTTCTGTCATTAAGTTGCCTTCTCCAGTTGTGAGCAGGTGACCTTGTAAAATTTAATTTATGCAAAAATAACTGAAAGAGCTTTCAACAAGGAAAACTTTTAAAAATGGCATTGGAAGCATATACTATGAACAGCTGGAACTGTCGGTCTTTCCCATACTTTGTAAGCCTTTTCCTTGTTGTACTATAAATACCCTTGTATTTTTCTGAAAAATGTAACTCAAACTCCAAATATTGAATTAAAGGAGAGTGATTCATTGTTGACTAAGCTTTGAAAATATAGAATGAAAGTGTTTTATGGTTTAAGTGTAATTTGTGGTAGATAAGAATTAAGCAATTGTTTTAGCAAAACACTGACAGCTTCCAAACATGACTGTAGAACTCAATTTCTACCAGGTTTTCTTCTGAATAAATAATTCCAAAGATACTGTAGTATAAATATTCAGTATACAGAAATTTTGTCCCTGTGCGGTATAATACAAGCTTGCATTTTTACATGCTGCGTTTCCATTGAAAAATTCTAACTTTTCATCATGTTTTGTAATGGAGTTAGTACTGGTGACCTTTCCATGGCCATTTCCTCACCACCCACTGGCAAATCAACTAGAGACAAAAACTGCAACAGAGAAAGTTTTTTTTTGAGAACAATTCAATCTCGGTTTATAAGCCAGATTAAATTTAGTAGATGATTTAACAAAATTGGTATTTTAAATACAAGTGCTTAGGAATTGTTTTTAGTTTATCAATCTTTTTGCACTGGTTATGTTTTGTAAAATTTTTACTTTCAAGATCTGATGTTGTAATTTGATATTCCAGTTGTTGTTGTGCTAAACTGAATGAAGGCTTATTTGTACGAACCTTCTTTCAAAGAGGATGGCAAGAAAGCACAAATGAGGATCCTACACACGATGCTAAGTTCCCTTGATATCGAACGAGACTACAAATTAGTGGTGGAGATTCTAATGAACCTAAATGTGATTTAAAACAGATGTTTAGAAAACTAGGAAATGCCCTCAAGGCAATTTGCCTGAAGCTCACAACATATGCATCATGGACAGAAGCTTGCTGTTTTTATTTCTTCAAGATTTTGTAATGATCACAATTGGTCCCCTTGCATTTTTGTCCTTGTATAATAAAAAGCAAACTTGGCCTTATTTGAAGTTGGAAACTTGCATTTGTTTTGTTTTAACAGATCAGATTGTGTGGTGTTTTTGTTTAAGTAAGCTCTTGTGTTATGTTATGTTTATTAAGTGATAAAACTTACTTTATTGTAGTATTAAAGGCTGTAGTTTCTCTTGATTTTCTTGCTCTGTTAAAACCAAACAAAAGTTTTAAAAACCTCTGCAAATTAGAATTTTGAAAATCTTGAGATGTGAAGTATATGACATCCATATGGTAAATTCATTACTTGTGGCATTTGACTAACATGTGTTGTGCAGAAAGTGATAAGAAATTCTGGGGAAATGTTTTTCTATCAATTTGTAATGTATTAAACTTTATGTTAGTTAAAAAAAATTGTACATTTTGAGGTGAACATTATTAAATGATTTAATTACTGTTTAGCGGATGGCGACTGACCAAGACAGTACAGAAGTGCTTGAAGTTGTCCCAGTATGTATACAACAAGATGTTACTTGTTTATATATTATTTTAATGTCTTCAGAAAATGATGGACTGTAACTATTTTGTGGAACATTAATTTTCATATTTAGATGGAGTACCATTCTGCTTACTTAAAATTTATTTTCTAGGCCAAGAGATTGCGACAAGAAAATGGCATTGATGACAGAGATAGGTTTGTAAATTTAGAGAGTTTCACCTAGTCTTTTGTAAACTTCCTTCAGGAAGTTTTACTTGTTAAGTTTTTACATAAAAAAAGCAGAACATATATCTTGTAGTGTTAAATATTTCTTCCATTCCAAATTACAAATTATGCTACAATTAATTTTGAAATTGAAAAATTTAATGTTTGAGTTAAAGTCATTTGACATATTTTTATCTGTAAATGATTTTAATATTCTCAAAAGGATGTGTTAGCTGTAAAGTAAATATTACACTCATTACTATGTATAAGGCTGAGTTGTGGCAATTTTCTTTTATAAACTCAAAAGCATTTCATATTAAACTTGTGTTTGGCTGAAGTATTTCATTAACTGAAGTAACTACTTTAGCTAAACCATAAAATTCTAAAGCACAACTGGAGAAATGTTAGAAGTCAGCTGCTAAAAGTAGATATGACAAATTATTTAAGAGGAAGACGTCTAACCCATCATTGGTTTACATGTTACAGGTAAAGATAACAAAAAGATTTTCAAGCTTGCTTATAACTTTTTATCATCTCTTCTTTTTTCAGTTGCATAATAGAAATTAAAAGAAAAATAAATTATGTAGATAGTGAAAAATGTTCATTGAAAATTTATACTTTTTAACTATGGAAATTGATGTTCGTTTTTCACATACAATTATTGATGTTTTAAAAATTTATTGTTGTGGCATATTTTTAAAGCAACACTAATATTTTTGTTTTTCTTTTAACTTTGTCTGACAATAGCTCTACATAGCAGAAAGTGTTCTTTTAAATGCATTTATGTAACCATTGATTGTTTTGTTTGATTATTATAATAAAGGATTTGATTAAAGTTTTAAGTATTTAGTAAATTTTTCTGTACTCTTTTGACCTTGTATGGAGTTTGTTCAGATTTTTTTTATTGAATATCATATATGAAAAGTTGTTTTAAGTTTGATCAGATAGTTAAAAGTGTAAAGTAATTCATTTTTAAGAAAGATAAGCTGTCGTGACAATTTATGTTAGCCTGGGCATAGTAGGTTGATTGAAGCACACAAAACAGTTGCAAGGTTATTTAGAAACGTCTGAGAAATACATTACCAGCTGGTACATTTTAACATGTTTTTAACAAGATGCAAAGATGTAGGTAAAATATATAGTTTCTAAAAGTTTGGTATTATAACTTCTGTTTGTCATTGTGCAGTTTCTTGTGCTGATTGCAATTGTAAAAGAAAGAAATGAAAAACAATCTTGTTATTATGTAGATTCAGATACAAGACATAAAAATTTCCCTGCCTTTATATATACAAGGTTAAATTAAATTGTAAATTTTAATATATTTATTTGTTGCTATTGCTCAGTTATGTTGTTCATTTTTTGGTTTTTAAAAAAAATGAATTGGAAGGCATTTTTTCTGGTGTAATTAAATATCAAGTATATTATTGCCAATATACTTAACTGCAGATTTATCTAAATATTATCCTGTGCCTAGGTTGAAATGGTATTTTATCTTTTCTTTGTGTAGGTGCAAAGAAAACATTACTCTAAAATATTTGTTATGAGTAAATTCTAGAAAAAAAAATTGTTCCCTGTCAACTGATTTCATTTGAATATATTAAAACTAAGATGTTTTTTTGTATATATATAATTATTAGTGGAACTTATTTTGTTATGACAGGTCTAGTTATATATAGCATATTAATTACATCAAAATTATTTAAGAAATCACCAATTAAACAAGAATAGCCAATAAAGCCAATGAAATGGAGCCATGTTTCAATTTAACACTTATAATTTCTAATTTTGTACATACCAGCGGCAATTATAGATAGCATTCTGTTTATTGCAAGTTTTTGTTGTTAGCTCCCCAAAACTAAGGTTAAAAAGATCATGCAAAAATATTCAAATTTCTTCAGATAAAGACCTTGTGGTCTTGAAACATTTTAACAAGCCAAACTTGAGATGATAAAATAATAGAATTATTACTGTAAGTTATAGTAATAATAGTACGTAGTTTCTTATTCATGTAGCATTCTCAGTTGTTTTACTTACATTTTAAAGAGTAAACATTTGCAGCACAATATCTATGTATTTTGAATGTTAGTTTGACCATAACTATGGTATAAACTTTTTTAATCATTTGTTAAACTTGGAAATAAAAAACCTTGAAATTAGACAATGTAAAGTAGATTGATTTGTTTTAGAATCTATATGTTGTTTAGTAAGGTCAGAGGTTAATGTTGCAAATTACAGCTTTATAGTAACACTTTGGATGTCGTTAAACCATCTATAATTTAATTTAGTTCAAATCTTAGATGCGTAATGCAAATTAATTTCCTTTTTTTTTGGAATTGATAGTAGCGCTGGCTCAGACCATGGAAGCTCGCCTGAGCACCAAAGCTCAAATGGTATGGGTGAGTCCAAGAGCAGCTTATCAATTGGAAATGTCAATTCAACACCAGACTCTGACAAAAGTGATTCATGGGAAAATGTAAATGCTGTTGGTGGAGAAATTTCAAATGCTGATCTGGGAATCACTTCACCTTCGACAGTCTCGCCAGTTTCATCATCAAGTTTAACAAACCTCACATATGGTACAGACAGTGCGTCATCTGTTACAAACTTAGACATTTACGGAAATCCAGCCAGCATTCAAACTGATAGTTCAGCTACTCAACTTCGTACACAGTTTGCCACAAACCCCCCTGGATATTATAGTCCCCGGTCGTATCCACACATTGTGCCAGCAACACCTCAAACGAACCTGACCCAATATCAAGGAACTGTTATTCAAAGTCCAGGCGGAGGAAACCCAGTATCAGATTGGTATACAACAACAACGCAGCAAGCTGGTGGGACCTTCCAAATGGTGCAATCAGTTCGTTATCCAAGCAGTAACTCACCAGCAAAGACAGCAGCTGATACAGGTCAAACAGGTTCATTACCTGGCATGTCAACCTTACGCCAGACCACAACTGGAACATTTAACAATCCCTTTGCCTCATATGATAGTGTTATACAGACAGGACAGCCCGGCTTTTCTAACACATTTCAGCAAGCGTTTAATACATTCTGCACAGCTACTACAGCAAGTACAACCACACAAGCAGTTTACACTGGCCAACAACCAGCACAGACTGTATTTCCCTATGTTAGTTATCAAAGAAACCCAGGCCAAACAACAGGGTACACCTATACATACCTCAGTGCCCCACCTCCAGCATACAGTAGTCGTGCCTATGTCTCACAAATGAATGTAACTCCGCCACCAAATGCTGTTGCCAACTACTCCCTAGCACAGTTGGTACCTAGCCAGATAGCACCAACAGCTCCTGCTGACAATTCTGGTAATAACAAGATTTTGATTAATAAAAATAGTTAAATAGTTAGTAATTTAACATTATGAAGCTGTTTTAATGTTATTTACACAAGAAGTTGAAAATACTAGAAAAAATTAAATTACAAATTCATAATTGATTTAAAATGTTTTGCACTAGTCTTCATGCATCTAAGAATTTTCTGGTCTTATTTTTTCAAAGAAAATTCAGTTTATGATATAAGGAATAATTTTGTATTAGAAGCAAATTCCTTTTATAAACCTAGATTTTCGTTCAGGGATTGCACTTACCTTTTTTATAGTACTGTGAAGAAACAAAGGGAGTCCTTGACTTTTTCCCCATGTAATGCATGTTTGAACCCGGGGGAGGGGAGGGGCACTCCCATGCATTATCTATATGTGTATGTGCCACCGTGATTTTCAAGCTTGTGATTTAGAATGGGGTATTCATTTCACAGACATTTTCTAGAACGAGGTATATTTGGAACCCAGAAAGTCCCTTTGTCACAACTGCCTTTGTCAAAAACTCAAAATCTGGTGAAAGAATTTTTTTCAGTTTGTCTAGTGGGAGTTACTCACATTATGAGTTAACTGACCAATCAGTACCAGACTATATAAGTATTCGACTGACACATTAACCTCACTTGACTCTGAAGATGATTTCCGCTCAGTTTGTCGAAACATCAGTCACTAACATCGACAACAGTCCTCAGGACTACAATAACCCAGACGATCACAACATACGATCTACTGTTACTCCTGGGTTCAAACCATTTACTCAGGGTTTTCAATAAGTTTTAAAGGAACAGACAGCGATTTAGCCGACGTTTCTCATTTTATTTGCATAGTCTGAGTAGTTTAGCCACCAAAAAAAGACAGCAAATTTATTTCAAATTGGCGGCGAAATTCGTTGGTTGCCGCCTCTTATTGAAAACTCTGTTTACTATTTACTAACTGTTGTAAATTTGCCCTTAGGACCACTGAGGCCAACTCATTCAGCAGCTCGAGTTTAAAATTGAACCTGTCTTCTGTATTCTGAGCCATGTTGCCTCCTTGCTTACTATCAATTTTTATGTTTTATTGCAGGAAATACTCGTTATTCACCCACAATGCCCACCAGCCCAGACTCTCCGAATTCACCTAATCAAACTGCTGCTGAAGTTGTCATGAATAATGTAACTTTATCAACTAGCAATACTGCAGGACAGGATGGTCAAGTAACCAATTTAAATGACACAGGTGGGGCATCTCCTGCACTTATTGGAGGTGGTAACAGAGGGCGTGGCAGGGGGGGTAGAGGTGGTAGGACTCGTGGAAGTGGAAGAGGAAGAAGATCAACAAGTGGTCCACCACCGGAATTGGATCACAGTATCGAGGTACTGTGCTTATTATAAGGTTATAATAATTTCATTCAGTGCCCATCAAAAATGAGCACAAGAAGTGATCTTTGCGGCATTTTGAGCAATTTAGTTTAATTACTTAGCAACTAAATAACACTGCCTTATCTGTTTAGCAATATTTTTATAGAATGTTTGAAGTGGTCATTTATTAGTGACTATAAAAGATGAGAATGAGTGATCTGAGTTTTCAAAACATTTGCAATCTGAACAATAATTTACCGAGAATCATACCCGTGAAGTCTTGTTGCAACTTTCTTATGAAGCTATATCTATTGGGAAAAATATTTTTTCATTAGCTTATCTTTGTTGCTCTTCTTGAATCATATCTACTGTACTATGTGTTGTTAAACAAGAATGATGGTGATGGTGGTACATTATGGTGGTGATGATGATGATGGTGAAGGTGATGGTGATGGTGATGATCATTTACATGTGTAGTTATTTTTAGTATTGTTCCCTATTTCAGTTCTGGTATCACAAAGTTGTAATTTGAATCTATTTGGTTTACTTTACAAAGGTTATGCAAATTTTGAAAGTTGCTAAGAAATTAATTTTTGGTTCTTTACTTCAGTGACTTAAATTTTTAGTTGGCATCTATTCAATTTTCTCACTTTATAATTTCAGAGAATATTTATCTGGGATTTAGATGAAACAGTCATAATCTTCCACTCTCTGCTAACTGGAGCGTTTGCATCAAAATTTGGAAAGGTAGGAGCCTGATTTTGTGTTTTGAATCAAACTGAAATTTAGCAGTCTAAAAATATAAAGCAAGCTATAACAAAAGTTAGTATTTGAGATTGTACCAAAAATCTGCAGGACAAGACAAAATCAGTAAATAGTCAGCAATGTAGTAAATTAATGAACTAAGCATATTAATTAATGGTTCAAGAGACTTCTACCTTAAAATAATTGAGCAATAGTTGAAAGTGAGGAAGATATCGTCTGCATTTTAAGTGTTTTCTTGCAACTTTTATTTTCCTTGAATAACGAAAGTTTGTAGTCAATTGTTGTTAAATTGTTGTATTGTAGAGATTTGAGATTAGATTTATTGCTCTATATAGTAGAAATCTGAAGATTAAACCCCCTTCCTCTCTGTGTTATTGCCATTAATTTCTTGATAAGTTTCTTAACCCTTTCCACCCCTATTTATCAGCATCTCAAATCTCCTTACAAATCTCATACAAAATGATACATGTGGTAATGAGAATTAATTTTATTTGGTAAAATATTTTGTGTATCATAAAAAACTGCGTAATTACCAACCTTGGAAGTATGGAAAGCTGAATTAGCTTAGGCAGAAAAGAGGTTGCATTAAAAATATGGCTTTTGACGTAGCGTTAAGGGTACAAACACAGATTTGCTTAACTGTTTCAATGATGAGTTTTTTAAAGCAAATACTTAAAAAGTAAAAGAAATTTTCCTTTTTAAATTATAACATAAATTTGTTATTGTGAATGACAAAATGTTTTCTATTCTAGGATACTCCAGCATCAGTTTCTCTTGGCCTTCGAATGGAAGAAATGATTTTCAACCTGGCTGATACTCATCTGTTTTTCAATGATCTTGAGGTATGTGAAAACTTTAAATACCTATTGTTGACATTAGTTCGACCGGTTTTAATGTAAAAACCAAAAAATTGCCCTAAAAGAGTTACTTGCCTTATCATAGAATAGAGGCTTTGTCACTTGTATTTTGTTTTCTTCTATAAGAAAACGCTTTGATATACAGATCGGAAAAGAAAAAAGTTATTTAAGAAATAAAACATGTTCTCCGTCCCTTCATAGCCTGGTGGAAACCGAGGCGAACATTTGGGAGAATTCCAGAGCAGATCAGTAAAAACTCGAGACGCAGTCTAGAATTTGTTCACCTGCTCGAGACTTCTCTTAAACTTTGTGGAGTTTCTTTACCAGTCTATGAAGACACGGAGAACATATTTTACTTCTATTATAAAATTTTTATTTTCCGTCTTAAGAAAGACAAAAATGATATACGCGTATGTATCCTTTAATTTCTTTCATAGAAATGTGAATTCTCACAACTTGGAGACAGCCAACCACATTGCTCGCTTCATTTTGGCGCTTCAAAGCGCTACGAAAATACATTTTTTAAGTCTAGGCTAATCAAAACGAACGTTCTATCCAAATTGTTCTACAAATCTTTTTGGGAAATGGTGGCTAGTGATTCAAAGATGAAAATTGTTGAGACTAAGAATTTTAGAGGCGTTGTTAGGGCTCACGACAAACTAACACTTGATCCGGCAGCTGGTGTCTTTCCGGGCAGCGTTATATTTAGAATATCTTAGAGGTATTTTTTGTTTTGTCAGTTTATATCTTTTCATATATAAGATATATAATATTTGATAATGATGGTCAAACTAAACGACAATTTATATAGTGCAGACACTATTCTCATTCTGTATTTGTAAAAGAATGTACATTTTCTTTTCATGGTGCTATAAATACTGTCCTTCTGCGACCATTAAAAAAAGAAACACCATCTGTTACCTTGACGAGTTGCTAGATGTCGTTTGTATTTTAAAATATATTCTCATCACATCTCTAAAACTTGGAGTAATTTATAAAATCCTTAATAGCCATATATTTTGAAGTGAACTTGAAAAACTTTGTTGTAATTTATTTTTTGATCGTTCATTCATTTTATTTGTTGAGATTATAACTTATATATACTGTTTGTTTTTCTATTTTCCTGTCTAGGATTGCGACCAAGTTCACATTGATGATGTTGCTGCGGATGATAACGGCTTGGACTTGAGGTTGGCTTTTTTTCACAAAATTATAACATTTCGAAAAAAAATACTAAAATATGTTTCGTGTACTTGAAAGGGATCAACTACATTGGAGATTGTTTCCGTATGTGCATAAACTTGCAGTGTTTTTAATGTTCTGTTCATACTCGTTCTGATTAAAAAGAAAGTTGAGATCAG
>JAOBAY020129539.1:0-15901 GCA_025331085.2 Zoanthus sociatus | reverse complement strand
CACTTCCGTCCACATTTCACCCTAACGATACTCATTCATTGCTTGAGCATACGCGCGCATGAATGAGCTAAAAAAACCGGCTTTGGAGCAGCCAATCAGAATGCAGATTGAAATTGATTCTACCAGATGTGTGTCTCGCCCGCGTAAGCAGAGAAGAGAAATCATCTGCGGAAGTTTATTGTTATGCTTTGCCGTTTATTTTGTGCACCATTAAAAGATGACCATCTTAACAATTATTGCCTCATCACATTTTTACATTATTACTTCTAATGAGTTTCATCAAAGTATGAAATTAAACCCAAGATTTTGAAAAGCTATGTGTTGTACGTGGAACATTGCTTATAATAAAGGCAAGTAATGCTAAAGGGAAGTAGCTCGAATGAAAAAGTCAAGTATATAAAAAACACATGCGTGCTAGTAGCTAACGTGTAGCCACTAATACGGGCACTAAGGCCACGTTAGTATCTATACTTGTAGTATTGTAAGAGTATCTATATCTTCTATGTATAGATAGCACAAGCGTGCGAGTAGCTAATTTGAAGCCCCTAATATGGGTGCTAAGGCCACGTTAGTATCTATACTATAGTAGTATTGTAAGAGTATCTATAATATCTTCTATGTATAGATAGCACATGCGTGCGAGTAGCTAACTTAAAGTCGTTAATATGGGCACAAAGGCCACGTAAGTATCTGTACTAATAGTATTGTAAGAGTATCTATAATATCTTCTATGTATAGATAGCACATGCGAGCGAGTAGCAGGGCGTAAAATAACGGCCGGTCAACGGACAATGTCCGGTCAGAATGGTGACTTACCGAACTAAGCGATCCATTGCCGGTCATGCTGACCGGTCTGGCATATTCTCCTTTTTTTAAAAACTGTAACGTCTTGAATAATCTGTTGTTGAGATCATTAAATGAATATCTTTGTCCGTACAACATATGAATTGATACAATGCATCTGGCATCAAATGGCTGATAAACTGATAATGTTCTACAACGCGAATGTTCAAACGTGTAAAAGTAATGGGGATCGAATTTGCACTAGTTTCTTTTTCGTACTTAAGCTAAACATTGGGAACCAGACCAAGACATGAAGCCACTGGGAGGAGATGGCCAAAATGTTCTTATAAACGAAGTGGACGAACTTGAATAGGAAAACTGCGAACTAATATCTCTTTTAGTGCAGTAGAAATCAAAAACAAGAATTTTCCAAGTTTGCAGTTTAGGGTTCTTTTCGTGTATTTGGTGTAAATTAAAAAATGACTGAAGCTCGGCTCATTTCAATCATTGCCAATGACTCTATGCGTATCTACTCATTGATCTGACCCTTTTTGTACACGCACTTCATGTTATCGTTTGAGAGCGAAAAAAGTTCGTTTTTTGGTGGGATATTTCGTACTAATTAATGAATCAAATTCAATTGACATTATTATGTCTTTGCATGTACTAGCTGGTCTTGTTCAAGTTTATTTGAATTAGTTTTTTGGCTTCTGTGATGGAATAAAATTGAAAGAACATTGTAATACTACCTCAAATAATTGTACTTTAATTGACCTCTCTTGAAAATCAAATGGAATATCACATCCTGATACATGGGCAAAGAGATAAGGAACTTTGCATGATGGAAAATCGTTAGACAAAGCAGCTAAGTGTTATGTATTTAGTAAGTTTCGCTTTTCAGTTTGCTAAACATACAAAAGGGTTTTTTTCAACACCGTTTTTACTGTATAATTGATATTTTTGAGTTTATATTGTCATTACCTTATAATTTTCTTTTCAAAATGTTGACCGGTCAAAACCAAGATATGTCCGAACTAAACTCAGTTTGCTCAGTCAGCATGACGGGGCTCCATACGAAAATTATTTTAAGCCCTGGAGTAGCTAACTTAAAGTCGTTAATATGGGCGCTAAGGCCACGTAAGTATCTGTACTAATAGTATAGTAAGAGTATCTATAATATCTTCTATGTATAGATAACACATGCGTGCGAGTAGCTAACTTAAAGTCTTTAATATGGGCACTAAGGCCACGTAAGTATCTGTACTAATAGTATATAGTAAGAGATCCTACATCTTCTATAGCGTGCGAGTAGCTAACTTAAAGTCGTTAATATGGGCACTAAGGCCACGTTAGTAGTGGGCATTACACATTGAATCCATGGCAAATAAAAGTGAGCATGGACAGACAAAAGTCGAAAACTTTGGGAGCCAACTCCACTGTTTACTAACCCAGATCTTGTTGACTTTGCCGGATTATTAAAGCTTCAGGTAACTTTAAATCTAGAAAATGATCTACGATTCTAATTAGACTCCATAGCCAGACATTAAACTCAGCTGTAGAGTAGACTCGGACAAAGCACGATGCAAAACCGTTAAGAGAAATTCGCCATGTTTGAATGCTGCATGTTTTTAAAAGTGTTCGCCCCAGTCCTAAAAGCCGTGCTAACAGCCAAACGGAGTGTGATGACATTTTAGACCCCCTCACAATATCTCATCCTGCACTTTGTTCACGGACGAGAATAAAATACTTTAACTTCAGTTGCGAAGGAAGTGGTTGACTATTCTTCCTAGCCAGAGGCTAATGTTTAATCTCTCTACGGCTTACAACTTGGCGTAAAGGTCGATTATGCACTTGTAGGAAAACCGGAGTACCCGGAAAAAAACCCTCTGCGTCAGATTGAGATCGACAAACCTCAGCCCACGTGCGAAACCCAGGACTCGATCGGCGCGACTGTTGACCACTACGCCAGCCTGACTAGGTTTTTTTTTGCTGTTTGAGAATATATTAGTGACCTTACGCAATGAGGACGGCGATGCCGACGACGGCAAAGAACAATAGCAAATACAATAACTGCGCGTTGGAATGCATCGAGCTCTGCACCAGCACGGAGTTTTCGTTAAAATTAGAACGTGAAAATATAAATTTCTTCATGGCAAGTGCTTTTGTACGGTATTTACGCACGCGTTTATCTTCACTCTTCACAAAACGAACGAGCGAGGCTTTGCGAACGAGTGAGTTTTGTGAAAACAAACAAGTGCGTAAATACCGTACAAATGTACTTGCCATGTCGAAATTTGTTTATTATATATATACGCAGTGAGATGTTGAGTTTCCTAAAGTTTTATTAAAATTTCTTTCTGGAACAATTAGAAAATTATAAAACATACGTGTTAAGTCTTATTAATATTGAGCTTGAATGATGGTCAGAAATAAAACTTGTTTTGTTTTTTCTCTGTTTTGACAGGTCGTCGCTGATTGGACGAAACGCCATTGGGCACGTGTGTGAAAAGCCTTTCGCAGTTATCATTGGCTAATTGAATTTGTGAAACGCTTTTTCACACGGCTTTTTTTTTATTAGTAAAACTCGGTATGTATATAATAAAGACCTTTTTCAGAGTTGTCGGGACTACGAGGACGTAATAGCCAGAACTTTCTCAGTGGTAGTTTTGCTTCATGGGGAAATATCTAATCATTTTTCAATTCACAAAGTTTAATGCAAAAAACAAAACCCTAATGACCCGCACAAAAAAGTAAGAAGCGAACCAGAAAGTGATTTTTCTGAGCCGTCGTCGTTCACGTTCCCGTCTTCATTGCTTAAGGTCCCTATTAAAATATAGATTTAGGCACTGCCTAAAAGCGGAGCTCCCAAAGAGATATTAACCGTACTGCAGTCTCTAAAAAACTTATACCACTCGTGTACACGGACGTACGTACGTACGGACGGAAATGACGTTGAAAATTCAACTCGATGGATATAAGATATTTTCACAACTATGGTGCTCCGCAGAAGCGCCGCTATTACCCAGGTCAACAGGGGGCGAGGGTACGCTGTGTGCCGCCGCATAAAACAAAACGCTTCACAACAGCAAGTACTCACAATCAAAACAAAGTTTGACAAAGAAGAGTTCTAGAAAGTACTTTATTCATTTGAGTAGTTGCTTACAATTTTCTAACATGACGTCTAGAATGGTTTCATTTTTTAAACTACTCTTAATCTATGTCTTAACCAATATGTTTTTTATGACATCAACCAAATCACTGCGTCCCTAAAGAAATATAAGTTTTAACTATAACGCAATGGTAAATATATTTAAAGCTAGAAACTATCTCTATTATACGTTATGTTATTTTTCTTCCACTAGTCATCACAAATTAGTATAGGAAATCGCACGATCGTAATTACCGTAATGATTCGACTTAGCGCCCTACTTTAAATAGCCGTCCCTTCCGAATAAGCGCACCCCTTCGAATGTGTTTTTGTTAATAAGCGCCCCTATTTTAATAAGCGTGTCATTTTAAGGAGCACCGCCATCACACAAGGATCCTTTCGACGGGATCACAGAATCCGGCGTCGAGGATGCGGCACCAGATAACTTAGTAATTGAAGCAGATGACACTGAAGACATCGAGATCGAATAGATCATTCATTCATGGACATTCACCGCACCGTACTTGTACACCTGTTACTGCTTTATAAAATGAAGAATTCTTTTAAAAGTAACTGAACTTTTATCAATTTGTTACTATTACAGTTTCTGTTATTGTTAGTTATTTTAATATGTATTAAAGTTTTGTTCTAAACAGTTGCAACGTTACAATGAAGATGCAGCAAAGACGAAGGGCTGAGGAACGAGCTATATTTACTTTCAAATCAACTAATAACCTCTTTATGGACCAGTTTCACTATTCGTTCAATAGTAATTTTTACAATTACAACACTGATATGATGATATAACTTGGAATCTTATTTATGGGCTTGCTCAGTAAAGATTACATATTATTATAAAATGTGCTTGATCGATCAAAAGTGACAAAAAAAAACCAGACGACGCTTTTTTTATAAGAACAACTTTATAAGAACAATGAGGCTCAAGCTGGCCGAAAATTGAGAACAATTTACGAACAAGCTCAGGCTGAGGCTGAAAAAAAGTGAAACTGTTTCTAGTTGAAACTTTACTGAATCTTGTAAAATCGTTGGTCAACAAAAAAATTGACCTCTGCAGCCTGTAGGCGAGGACTGCGAGAGAGGTCAAAATGTACAGTGGTCAGTAATTTTAGATAAATGTACAGAGATCTCCTCAAAATACAGTCTTACAACATTGTTTTGAATGCCTTGTATTTTTGTTTTAATTTCTCATCATTTGAGACCGTTCTAAAAAAAACAAATTAAGAACAAATTGAGGCTGAAACCGCCAAAAAATTTAGAACAATAAGCCTCGGCAAAATTACTGGTTCTTATAAAAAACCGCGTCTAGTTCTCTTCCATTCTATTGCCTAGGCCTAGACACAAATATCCCGAAAAATGCTCTAAAAATCTATCCGGAAATTCTCAATTTTTTCCGTAGATATCCCCCCCAAAATCTCTAAATCTCCCCAAAAGTTTCTAAAAATCCCTATATATATTCCAAAATGTTCTAAACATCTCTATTTTTCTCACAATTATTTTTTAATGAAACCTTAGCTCTCCCTTGAAAAGAAAACGGCAAACACATTTTGTACGCCACATAGCACTTTTATTAAACAAAAGGCACTCAAATAAATCAGTGTTCCATGCCAGGAGTGCAAAACTGCTAGTTCGTGTGTAAACTTAAAAGCTTGAAAACTGAGACAGCGTTCACACACACCAAGTATAGTAAACAATAGGTCAAAATTTTCATTTCATAGGAATTTGAAACATGGTGCTCAATGATTGATGATAAGAACATTACAGGATTTTTCCAGGAGTTCTCCAGGGTAAAGAAAATATTTTTCCAGGACCTAACCCCAGTTTTCTCTCTCCGTGTCGGCAAGCAAAAATACGAAAATATTAAGTAATTTCTGTCACAGCAGCATGAACTAAAATTGAGTCTACATAAAATACAAAATATACCATCAGAAGTTAGATGCTTCTGCAGGTTTTGGTTGTCTTGTAAACTGACGAAAATGTTTCCTTAAAATTCCAGGAGTTTTCCAGGAGTTTAGGGAAATTATCTGTTTTCCAGGAGTTTTCCAGGGCCCTGGAAGAAAATTTCAAAATTCCAGGAGTTTTCCAGGAATTCCAGGAATAGTGAGCACCATGGAAAACGTTGCGAAAATATTCACAAACTATTCATTTGAGTATCAGAAATGCAATTCTGTGTTCCATCGAACAGCAGAAATTTTAACTGATCTGGTATGCACATTGGATTAAAGTCCCTATATTGCTGTTTTTTATATTTTAGATGAAAAGTAGAACCCGTTAATAATAATAAATTTTGAAAATTAAACGGTTTTTCCTGTTCCCGTTATGGTTTTTTGAGTCTTGAAACGTGCAAATAAGACAGTTTTGGGACTGTTATCGTTATTTGACCGGGCATTAATATCATTATGAAGTCCTGGTGTGATGACATAAGACAGTTTTAGGACTGCTATCGTTATTTAACCGGGCATTAATATCATTATGAAGTCCTGGTGTGACGACATAAAACAGTTTTAGGACTGTTATCGTTATTTGACCGGGCATTAATATCATTATGAAGTCCTGGTATGATGACGTAGGAGAGGGTAACTGTGAATCTTCCGTTTGAGTATTAATATTGTCAACACAACAATTTCATGCGTTTGGGTTTAAAACACAGCTAAAAAACAGAAATTCAGTTTGAAGTGCTTTGTTTGTCATGCTTGTCCTTGTAAAACACTAATGACAGAGAAGGACGTCTTACTGCTCTACATCACAACTTGATTAAAAAGCATACTAAGGTGCAGAATTTTTTTTCGGTTTTTCAAATTATGAGTTGATAGATATTACAGTTTTCAAGAAAACTTAACCAAAACCTTACCCTACGTTTCCTCACGACATCCCACAAGGAAACATTTCCTAAAAGGGCAGACTAACTCAATTTCTGAGACTTACGATTTTTCTATTCACAGTAAGCTTCGAATTTGGATCACTCACAGCATTTAAAGTTAGGAATATCGTGTTAACGTAATTTAAAGTTAAAAAGCACTTATGTTTTTTTAGCATTTGACCATTAAAGTGTCGAAAAACAATTGGCTTGGCCAAACAAAAACTAGAAGAATCGCATTTCATCTTCCCTGACCAAAACAATTTCTAGGGGTTAAAAGAGTGAACAAAACAAAACAAAAAAGACTAACTGCATTCAGTAATACACAGTCACTATAGTAGGCTTTATTACAAATAATTTACAACTTTTGCAGTTCGTAGAATATGACAGAACAATGAAATTGTCTCTAACTATATAGAAAAGTAGAATCAACACAGGCAATAAATTACTTTGCCACCATGATAATCATCACCAGCATCACCATCGTCAAAAACTCCATCATCATCACCGTCACCACCATCCTTATCAGCAGCACCATCATCATCATCATCATCATCATCAGTATTATCATCATCATCTATATCACCATCATAATCACCACCATCATTATCTGCAGCACCATCACCACCATTGTAATAATCACCATCACCACTCTCATCCTTTCCACCAACATCACCACCACCATCAGAACAATTGTCTTTATCATTACCATCATCACTATAACCACCATTATCAGCAGCAGCACCATTATCACCAATATCATCATCATTAACTCCACTGTCATCATTTCCATCACCATCATCAGCATTATCATCATCACCACCACCAACAGCAGCAGCAGCAGCACCATCACCATAGTTACCATCTTCACCACCACCACCATTATCATCATCGTCAGCACCATCATCACCATTTCCATTACCACTACTATAATAACCAACATTACCAGATGATAACAGCATTACTTTTAAACAAATATTAATATTTGTTGTTCAAAAGTACAAAATGAATAAATAAAATACACTTGTCTGAAAAAATTGGTACATGCCCCGACTGTAATGGTTAGCACTCCTGACTAGAATACAGGGAAACATGGGTTAGATTCTCGCTTGGGACATATTTAACAATTAGACCTCGACGACGAATAAACTATGAGTAAATAGTCCATGAGGCAGTAGGCCGAATGGGATATTCAAACTCGTAGTCCATGAGGACAAGAGGTCTAATTGCTTTAGTTTAAACCTACTAATTGGTCAAAACAAGATACAAATTAAATTACTGAAGAAATCCTCTGATATTATAGCACTACTTTGATCCGCCATCTTTTCTCTACTAGCAGGCTATCACTAGTAGAGTAGCCACCAATCAGAATACAGGATACATGTTAGACTGTTAGGTTTATACTAAACCAATTTTTTCGGACGAGTGTATTTATTTATTCAATACTTCAAAATACTGATACACAGCAAAAAACTTTTGATGCTGTTTCTATATGTATTCAAATACCAGCAACGCAGTAGAACAAATGAAGATAAACCGACTTTCTTTGCTGAAGCAATTAGTTCCATGAGTCTTTTATTTTATACAAACAAGATTCGATTGATACAAAGGAAACACAGACTTTGCAAGTCGTTCCAATGTTCCAATGCAAAAACTTCATGAAAGATATAGAGATCAACAATTTGGTACAATAACTTTGAAGAAATATTAGACTTATGTATCTGATGCGAAATTTTATTAAGAGCCAGTTTTAGCGGGAATTTGAAGATTGAATATGAACTAACGTTTTGAACATGCACAAGAAGCCATATTAGACCTTATAGAAAACTAGTTACTCCAAATCAATTTTTCTTGATACATGCATGAAATAAAACTAAAATCTCTTCTGCTCGGTCTTGGGCCCTCTGGGTATTCACCTAAACCCATTTTTCCAAAAACCTCCAAACAATCAAAACTTCACTAATAAAATCCATCTACTTTCATCAAAGATTCATCTCTTTTACTTAAAGATCCATATAAATTAGCCCTATGTCTGTAAGCTTCTTTAAAGTTTCGGCCAAATTTTCACCTCCTTCCCCTAAATATTTATCTAATTTCCCAAAAGATCCAACAGCTTACTTAACAGATTTACTTACTTTTAACAAAGCTCCACCAAAACATCTACTTATTTGTCACAAGGACTCCTAAACTCTAAACTAAATTCCTAAAAAGATCCCACCCACAACAAAGTTTACTAAAAGCAATGACAGTGGCACTGCAAAAAGACTTATTAACTGAACAATTCACCTAAAAGCGAAACATCAGCTAAAATATAGGATATAATTAGTCCTTTTTCATGAGATGTTATTCGAAAATTTAGCGAGTGTACAGTATTTTATAGTGTGCAATCTTCAGGAGAATGGTTGAAATAAAATATAAGCAATTATGATTATAACTCTTTAGGCTGCAGAGTTGTCTGACCAGAAACATTCCCTGTAAACATTGTCACCTATTCACTTATTGTTCGTTCAACCTATTTCATCTTGTACGAATACAATCTATATGGATACAGTTGTAAATTTACTCATTGTTTGTGTGATCAGGTGCATCGCCAGTGGATACAGTTGCTTGTTCACCCTCTGATTGTCCTGCCAAAAGAGTTGTGGCAAGGATGCTAGCCGCGTCTGCCAAAGCTTGCAGTTTTTCTCCTTGGTTGCTGTGATTTGCCTCAGTGTTTTCATCGGGAACTGCTGTAATGGCCACAGATGGTTCAACTGCAGAATCAGCAGCAATACCTTCAACATTGTCATTTGATGCACATGAAATTGCTGTACTTTGGTCTTTCACCTGCTTTTTACGTCCCCTTTTGGAAACAGGCTCATTATCCCCTTTCTTACTGTACCTTTTCCTTGCAGGACGCTCCTTTGGCTTGGGATTCAGAATTTCCCCTGAAGCTGTACCACTGTCCACGGCAGTAACATCTTCAGCTTGCTCACCCTGTGGTGATTCTGAAGAGATTTCAGATGTCTCAATTGCTTTCTTTTTCTTGCTCCTTTTCCTTCGGTTTAGCAAACCAACACTTGATCGTGCAAGAGTTTTTGCAGCAAGTACTGCAGCTCGTTCTTCTTTGAGGCGCTGCTTTTCTTCAAGTCTTCCTGACAAATGATCTCGGATATGTTTATTTAGACTTGTTTTGTCACGATATGCTTTATCACACAGATGGCAAGAATGTGGTGTCTCACCAGTATGTGCACGGATGTGTAGTATCATATGCCACCTTCGTCTGAATGTCTTCTCACAATGTGGACAACTGTGTGGTCTTTCGCCAGTGTGAACAAGATGATGCCTACGAAGGCCAGAAGCGGATGCAAAAGATTGATCACAGTGTTCACATTTGTAAGGCCTTTCTCCAGTGTGTGTGCGGAGGTGTTTAGCAAGGTCAGAATGACCAGGGAACCTTTTTTCACAAAAAGTACAAGAGTAAGGTTTTTCTCCTGTGTGAACACGCATGTGCAATTTTAGATTTTGTGCAAGAGCAAAACGCTTGCCACACTGCTGGCACTGATGAGGTTTTTCGCCTGTATGTATTTTTAGATGCCTTTTTAAGTGTGAAGAAACAGGGAAGGTTTTGTTGCAAGTTTCACATCTAAACGGTTTGTCAGCATCAACATTAGCAGCACCATTTACTTTTCTTGGGACTTTACTGCAAATCCAGCAATTTTCATGTCCATTACCTATAAAAAGAAAATGGTTTTTGTACTACGAAAAAAGATATTCTGACGAGTAACCGCAAAATGAAGAAACCATTAAAATTGATAACTATTTTTAAATATTGGTAAAATTTCCTGAGGTAAACAAACAACCAATATATATCAAATCAATTTTCTTATGTGATAAAAATGAAAAACAGTTTTAGTATCTACTGCATACAGGTGAACAGTTCTGTTTTCTTATTTTGATTGGTTAGTAGCATGTTTTATTAGTACCCAAAAAACTTCAAGAAGATAATTTATTATTTTTCAATGTATTCCACTGTAATAATCCAAAATTTTTATTCGTTAGCAGTTCACTAGAGAGCTAAAAAGCAATACTAACAACATAGTTTCCTCCATATAATCAAAATAGTTACGATTACTGTTAGAAGTTTGACTAAAACTAAATTTGAGAATTGTTTTCTCTTAGCTAATTCACTCTTAAAGGAAATTTATAAAATTTCATTCAATATTGGGTTTCGCTTCAACAAACCTGTAATAACAACCTTATTTATACTATCTAATATTAAATGTTAATGTGATTCTTACCTTCTTCGTGCATACAATATGGTATTTCTGCCTCTGCGATAGTGGGAATCGTCCTTAACTGCTGATAAATAATTAAGACTCCTTTTAGCTTTTCCAGTGAATAAAAAATACACCATTTGAATAGTGAATTTAGTCATGAATTTCATTTCCCTCAAGACATTCACTTTAAGACAAAGATCTGAGAATTATCATATAATGTAGCAGATAACCGATATCAAGCTCATCTTTCTTTAGGTATTCTCGTGTGTTAGCACAATTTATCTATCATGAGCTAAGAAGCTTTCTGATTCTACACTTTTCTAGCATAGCAAACAAATGAAATCAATGTTACATTGAAGCTTACAGTAGTTAATGCTAACTAAATCTTTTGCCGAGCCAACTGGCTCATTGAGCTTGTGCTTTCTCTGATCCCCGTAGTAATAAGTGGATGAGAGTCTTACACCCCCCAGACGGAACACTTAACCCATTGCAGGTTAGACCCCTAATTATAGCATAAAAACATGTTATTGAGAAAATTATGTACAATGATAAATATTGCATGAGGTCCAGGGCTGTTAATTAATGAGATTTGATGTAGACACTGATATTTTGAAAGTAGATAGCTATGGGGGCCAGAGACAGTGAGTGAGTGAGTGAGTGAGTGAGTGAGTGAGTGAGTGAGTGAGTGAGTGAGTGAGTGAGGGGGCTACCAGCTACTAATGACAGTCATGGAACTCTACGTCGATCTTCTTCATTCTTGACAAAGTTTTTCTGCACTACAAACAAAATTACTTCTTAGCTAATTGCTAAAGAAATTGTTACTCATGGCAGTAGCTTCAGTATCATAATAATATAATTGTTGGTCTGGTAATGAAGTAATTGGGCTGCTGATTGTGATATTTTGTACCAGTACTGCTTGTTTTTTTTTCAGGTGGTACAGTAGCCCTATCAATCAATCAATCAATCAATCCAATTTTGATCCGGGATTATCCCCTAAACAGGGGTGGCCAGATTTACCCCTCTCTGGCAGCAATCTCTCCTACTCCTACTCTCCATTTCGCTCGATTCATGGCATCCTCCCTTTTCAAACCAACACTTTTGTGATCCTTCTCCACTTGCAGTTTCCACATATTTTTTGGTAGTTCTCGCTTCCTCTTGCCCTTTACTTCAAACTCCAATGCCTTTCTCAAAACATGCCCATCATCCGTCCTCAACACATACACATCATCCATCCTCAACACATACCTGAACCATCTCAATCCAATCCACTTTGTTATCTGAACCACTGTTTCCTTCAATCCCAATATCACCATTAGGTCCTCTGTCCTCTTTTTCTCCATCAGTTTTGCACCACACATAATAAACATGATTCAAGTAGGAGGCAGCATGGCCCGGTGGTCAGAGCTGGGGATGTGAATATGGAAGACCCCACTTTGGAATCCCTGACTCGGACTACCGAATGAATTTGTCCTCCGTAATCCCAGGGACAAATTCACCAAACTTTGTAACTAGGCAACTGGTTTGCCTCCTAACAGTTGGGATTCTTAACTGGGAGAAGAAGGGGGGATTTTAATATGACACTGAAAAGCCCCTTTGGGGAGTTGTCATTAAGTGTTTATGTTTTATGCTTTTTATTCTAATAAACATGATTCTCAAAACTTTTGAAACAAACTTGGTTTCAAGATTTTCATGAGACACAAGCCTGAAATAATTTATTCAGGTAACAAAGGCAACAATGAAAATAGAGTGGTTTTTATGTTACTTGTATTAGGCATAGTTTTCAAAGTGAAAAACAAAAAAATATATACACAGCATATCCTTTTTATTTTTAATGCTCAATAAACTTATTAATATACTTCTTTCACGAGGGTGACATATTAACCTTAAAAGTTTTCTAACATACAGCCCTATGCTCGTGCAGTGAAATAGAATAAAAGAGTATTATTACCTCTTCTTGTAAAAAACTTTCTTTGTTCCCCTCTTGTCCACCACCAAAACCACTGGCCATAACCTCACAAGTCGCATCAGATGTTGGTTCTGGTTCTGGTACTGGCTCTGGTACTGGCTCTGGATTACCAACTAGGAATATTTCACAGCTTAGAAACAATAATTGATAACTGATCTACTTTGACAATAAAACTACTTACACCTTCTTCACGAATACATTAACTAATTATTATGAAACCACTGTTTAGTCTTGTCAATACGGTGCCAAGCAGGAGGCTCACGCCTAAATTCTGGCAAGACCAAAACTAAGAGTCTTAAAATTGGGGAGAAGATCTGGTGTGCTTCCTTTGAACTAAAATCTTCAAGTGGTTAGACTTATGAACCTTCTTGGAAAAAAAAGTTAAATCAAAGATCTATCCCATTGATACCGTGGATCAGAACCTTTCCTTTCAGAATCTCACTTGGCTACCATATTAATATCATTTTCAATTTTTGAAGCTTTTCATTGCTTTTCAAACTTTTATAAGCCTTTTATAGAACTACATGGATGACAACACATTTTATTTAACTTAAAAACCTAGGTACTTGCAGCAAAAGCATATTGTGTTTAGGGTATGGCTAACATATGTGATGTGTAGCTGCAGGTTAGCACTAAAAATACTTGCAGCCACAAAAATATGGACTGTAAGGACACACTGCTAGTAATATTAAACCTTAAATCTACCATGAGACTTGTAAACTAAAGGGAAAATACCCTTTGCCTTTGTGCCTGTTTTCAGGAGGCTGCATTTTTTATTAACATTTTTAATGGATCTATACATTTTTCCTATTTTACTCTAACAACAAACTTAGGCATATGTCACATACACATGTATCGAAAGATCTACAGTCTACATTAAAAATTACATTGATTCTGAAGCAAAGATAAAAACATTTGCGACTGGGGAGATTACTTCCATTTTGCATGGAGGTTTTCTACTTTGCTCTTTTTTGTTGCAATGTACTTTTCAATATGGTATGTATATTCTAATATATCAATTTGGAATTGTTTCCTGGTATCTTGGCTTGTATATAAAGCATTTCCATAGAATAATAACATGATTTGCTCCTGCAGGACATTGCGTTCTAATAGCCCCAGGGAACACTAGTTTTAAAGTTAACTGTTTCTGATAAATTTTATATATTTTTGTGTCTCATCTTTCCAAATAAATGTATTATATATTGCTAAAGATTGACAAAATACCTTGTTGGAAAGAAGGTAGAGGATCTGTGTAGCGAATGTTATCAAAAGTGGCCTGTTCAGCAGTACTCTCTATGGGTTGATTTTCACTAGCTTCTTGAGTTTGAATGTACACTACAATAGAAGCCTCTTGACTCTGTGGTTGACTGGTGATGTTAGCTGGTTCTGTCCTCTCTACATCACTGATAACCTGCAGTGGCTAAAAAATTTGGAACTTTAAATATGCTTGCATGTCAGATTCTATAAATGTTCTCAAACTTCATTTAAAAAGTTTAACCCACTACACTCAGGCCTGAACACAGAAATTTTGCTGGGGGTGCAAACAAAATATTTTGGGACCAACCCCCCAAGGCATGATGTCATTTTATCACATCTTTCATATTTTCAGGACAGCATAAAAATAATAAAGTTCTGTGTAAAATTAACTTTGGACTTAAGGTATTTTTGCTGGACTGACAAATTAGATTTTATTATGATTTATTATTGAGATTGTTTTACAAGTAAATAAAAGTGCTTCTAAATATGCTTTGATGATAATTTTCCATTGTAAACTTTATTTTGTATTCATTACTTCGAATGGACTTTGTTGACCTTTATCAAATTATGGCTGTTGGGGTGGCGGGTGCGTGCACACTTCACACATACCCAATGCATATGGGCCTGACACTTACAACAAGTATGAAGTTCTGAATACTCAAACATGAAAATGCAGTCGAAAGTTTATTAAGATTGAGTAGCTGCAGAATACGGCAGTGTTTTCTGTGACAGAAATCATTAATAATTGTCTGACAAAGCAAAACATATTGCTGTGCTTTTATCAACCTTAAAGAGGTGAAACAAATAATTTTTTTGTGGTTAAATGCTCATTTTCAAGTTTTCAATTTGCATAAATGTTGAAAAATTTAGCTTGTAAATAAGTTATCAGACTACCACCTGAAAATTGCTCTGGTGAAAGCCTGTGAAGCTATGGGGAATATTCCTCAAAATTGAAGATAGCATCGGCAAAATTTGCCATTTGCCAGCCCTTATCTGAAACCCTGGATATTTGTTTCATTTTCCAGACTTTCTCCAGCATTTTAAAATGTTTTGGTTTTGCAATCTTTTTCTAGTTTTCCAAATTTAGTTTGTTTCTTTGGTTATGACAAGATAATATATGAGTATACAATAGCTAAACATTTTACGTTTTGAAGCTAGCCGAGATATTCTGAAAATAGATGGCTAGTTTTAGTTTTATCTATTTTTTTTAACACATTTTTGTAATGACCATTGTTTTTTCCCTTTATCTCTGCCAATTTCCAACTAGCGACAAATAATCAAATAGCTGATAATACCATCGGTCACTGGCACTTTTTGACAACAGGGCATCTGGTAGAGTGCAGCAAAAAAATGAAAAATTGTGTGCAAAATTTTGTCAAATAGTGCAGAAATCGTGCAGAAAAAAGCTCAAAAGTGTGGAAATAGTGCAGCATGTTTCTGGTTGCTTTTGTTACTCGATAAAGTGTTTTATTTTAGAAAGTATGTCATGTCAAGATGATTTTTGCAATGGCTTCTACCAGTAACAAAATACATTGTAGCTAACTAAATTATAAATTGACTGGGAAAAAATTTACAAAATATATAATGCAATTTTATTTTACAGTATCAAAGCC
>JAOBAY020129538.1:0-26361 GCA_025331085.2 Zoanthus sociatus | reverse complement strand
ATTTTTTATTTTCTCTTCAAGCTTTTAACATTTTGTTTATTAACTTTTTGTTAATTATACCAATCTGATACGTGCGCAAAACTCGCCTCAGTCCCCACTAACCCTCATGTACTCATCTAGAAATGCACTGCCCCAGAATCTTGTTTTAACTTCTGTCGCGTACTTAGAGCTACTGTAACTGCCGACACCAAGGGATGTGGAGGTCCAAGTCTGCCAGTTAAACCATAAAAAATAATGATCTTCGTAAATAGGACTGATTTTATTTACAAGGTGTCATTTATTGGTAAAAACTAAAAGAAACAGTTATGTGTCAAAGGTCGGATTGCAAATCTTTAAGGAAAACTAAATCTAAAGCAAAATAAAAATAAACTCCCGAATCAATGCTTTTAACAATAAAAATGATCAAACTTTGCTTACGTCTGACGTCTTTTCGGTGATACTAATAAAGTTAAACTCGAAAATTAAACTTATTTCTCCAAAATTTAGGCGATAGAATGTTTAAAAAGAACAGCACGAGCAACATAGAGCGTGAAAGGAAACTTTATATCATGAAATTTGATACATAGGAACGTCACAACTTAATTCTGCTGATCATCCCATTTTTACCTCACGATGCTGTTTTTCTTGCATTTTATTGTTCAAACTTTCGTCAAACAAAAAAACAAATGGCTCCTTTACATTCTCCTTCAACATTTTATGAAAATATTCAGCCAAGCCGAAGACACAGATATAGGTGGCTTTTCATTCTCCACAGTGTAACCCCTTCGCAATTTCACTGTCAGGAGACATCTGCATAAACAACTCCGATGTTTCTTGCGATGAATTAAATGAGTAGTGAGATACAACTATTTTGAGTGTCCAATAAATTTCAGCTCACAAAACGTCATATTTAAGCATGAAACTCTCAACAGGTGCAGCTGCTTGATTACCAGGTTGATTGCCTCCTCACAGGGTTTGTGGAGCAGTCAATTCTGCTCTTTCTTTGTTAGCCAAACTTGTAGAAGAACCAAGGTAATAAGTTAGTGATGGTTGCTTCCCTCTTACTGCTACGGCTTACTGCTGACTCGAGCTTTTCATAATTTTTATGCAACTTCACAACACTTTCACCCAATTGCTCGACAGATCTATTGTACAATCACAAATCTTCACTGTGCATTCTTTTTATCGATCCTTACAGCTTGAGATCCATTCTTTGTAGTCCTGGCATAGTTCCTATTTCAAATTGTAGATATACCGAACTCGTTTTGACATTATTTTTGATCAAAAATGGTATAAATTATATGCACGATTTGGCAAAAACAAAGCTCTTCTGTTCCAGCTCTTGATCCAGCTGTGACCTTGTGCAACCAGCAATACTTCTAAGAGGGGGTAGTTGAGACCCTACCACAAACTCGTTCCCAGGGTCCTTGAGGTGATTCACACAGCTCACATATCTCAAGATTCTTCGATATCATTCTTCGAATGACATCGAAACTTTTTTCTAGTTTTTGGGATGAATTATAAAAATGTTTTATAGTAGTTTTATTCAGACAAAAATTCAAGGATAACTGTAAATTTTCAACTGAAGGCGATTTTGAAAAAAATAAGGACTTTTCAAGGACAAAAGCCAAAATTTTGAAATTCAGGGAGTTTTCAAGGACTGACCCATTTTTCAAGGAGCTTTCAAGGCCCGTATGAACCCTGGCTCAGTTTGTACTTCTGAAAATTTTATAGTTCATCTGCACTGCCATCACAGACCATGCACTCCGCTTCCCAGGTACAACAGCCAACACCACCATCAACTCCACTAACACCAACACCAGTTAAGTGCAGTCACCACCAACTGCAGCAGATGAAACTTTCGCAATCCCCTTGTTAACCATTCTAACATATTTTCACCTGCTGCAAGTCCAAGTCAGCCAAGAACTGTGACACCACCAACATCTCCACAGCGCCAAACAAAGCCGTATGACAGTTTATCTGAAGATGACAAGTGTAAAGTAGAAACTGTGCAATGTTTTTAGGACAAATTTGCTGTGCATGGGAGATGCTTTCATTCACACCGTAATGACTATGGAAGGTTTTCACAAATCCTACCTGATTAAGCAGTGCAGGGATAAACTGGACAGCACGTAAATAAATGCCGTGTAGCCTTTACCAAGATGTCAACCAGGTGCCCAAGTGTCATTCAGGGATTCCCTTGCCAAAAAGTTACGACTACTTGTGAGTGATTTTTTTAAAATTAAATTACAGATAGTTGTGAAAACGTTTAGCTTAAAATACTAAATTTTGTGATTCATCCTTACATTCTCCATACGGTAAAGTTAAATGCTCATTTACCCATAGGTATAGTAATTTTCTGCCAAGTAAATCTTTCTGTGTTAACTTCACATTAGGAAAAGGATTGCTGACTCCCAAATGGCACGGCAAAGATCAAAATCAGTGGGGATGGAGCATGAATGACTAGGTTGTCCAATTATATGTCATCCTGAGTTATGGTTTACTGGATGAGTGTGAAGATGCTTTGTCTGTCATAGGTATATCAGATGTTTCAATGTATTTTTTGAGGTGTCATAAACAACAGCTAGCACAGGAATTAATTCCAAAAGTTAAAATTCCTCTTTCCACAGTTGGGTTTTTAAATCTCATTACTTATTGCTTATTTCCATATTGTTAGAAGTGGTTGAAAAAATATTAAAAAAATCTCTTGTACAGGTACAGGTACCAACACCATTGCAGTTATGATTGGCTCTGAGTGCTACGACTCACTTAAAGCAAATTTCAAACATTGTGGGAGTGAGGTAAATCAGAACATTGGTGATGGTCACATAGAAATCAACCCAGGGCATTATGTGCCAGTTGAAATATTTCTTGTTGGTGATTACAAGGTAAGGTGTCAGAGTCAGATATGTTTTCAAAATTCAAAAGAAGAACCAAATTTAGAAATTTTATATATAGTGTCCTTGAAGTTCGGCTTTAGAGCTATGTTGTTGCTACTAGAGATTTGGGCATTTAGTGGAGTAATGAAATGCAATCATAAATATTGTTATTTTACACATTAAAACGCAATTTCATCTATCTTTTTTTCTTGTTTTTTTCCTAAATCATTTTCTTCCTATTCTATTTTGATGATACAAGATTTTTGTTGCATCACTTCATTTTCTGCCTCTGTTCTTTTAGTTTCTGCTAGTAGTTAGGGGATGAGGAGCAGCAAATTCAACTAATGCCTGCTTATGGTGAACAATTGACAAGAAGGACATGAGGTACAATAATACCTAAATTTAATTTATTGAAATAAATATTTACAGCGTCATTCTATGTCAAATCACCAAATTTTCAGGAAGCTCCACACACTTTGATCTTCGATTTTCTTCATTTTGTCACCAAATGTTTGCCTTTAGGTAGAAAGAAGAAATCTCAAATTCGAGCCCATTCACTTGTATATTTTTGAGATACGGCCATTTTTATTTCAAGGGTGGTGGACTTGATATGGCAGATGTGTAATTTGACACCATTTTTAGATCAAAGTATCCCCTAAAATGATAATCTTTACAAGTGTGGTGAAATGTTTTATGGTGGTATAAGAGAAGTAAGAGATGACAAATACTGCAAAATGGTACTATTATTTTTATTGGAATCCTTACAGCTACAGAGAGGGCGCAAGTCAAGAAAAGTTTATGTCAGCACCCATTTTCCAAAAGTCAAAACTGCTATTTGTATTTTTTGCAGACTCTAGCTATTTCAGGTGCTTGAGGTCTACTATCTTGGCTTCAGCATCTGAGCATTTCATGGTTACCATGTACATTGTTGCTAGATGGGGAGTCCACCAACCTTCAATTTTCAGTTTTATGCCTTTATTGTAAAGGTTCACTTCATGGAAATACTTCATGATGAAGTTGAGTTCACAATATATTAGACCTCCAAGACCCCCTGCGGCCTGAATTTTGAATACAAAAATAATTAAGTAAAATAAATACTGCTGATGTTACGAATAATAAACCATATTTGTATAAAAAAAGGTTGATTCAGACTACGGTAATCAATGTAAATTGCCATATGTTTATCTATCAATCAACATTGTTGATTAACATGCAGATTAAAACAGACTAGCCTAGTGGGCTTTATCATGTTCTTCTAGATAGTACTGCCTTAGACGTTCTAGGTGTGCCAAATCGAACAGATAACACACTGCAGTGGTACATGACAAATACTGTATCCTCTCTGGTTGGTCAATGGTAAGACCTAGCTGGGCGGTGGGTATGCATAAAGGAGACTACCACGTCACCTTCTTCCTCTGAAGTGTCACGTATCAGCCCCATTCACCAGTTTTCATCATATGTGCAAGTGATGTAGCTGCCTGTCTCATACTGTCTTACGGAGACCCCTACATTGGATGCATAAGTAGTTTTCTGTATACTGTATACTGTTGCCTCAAATAGTGGCTCACCATCTCCTGACACCTGCTGCACCTGTAGCTTATATTCTGGTTTCACCGGTGCATACGAGTGGTGGCTTCTGGTACCAGCAACTTTCTTCACATAAGCAAATCTGTCCTCCTGTTCCCACACATGGGAAGCAATCTCCTCTTGTGTGACATAAAAGAAGGCCACATTTTCAATGTGTTCCTTTGCCCTTGTCCTTGTTGCCTGCAAACTTGCATGTGCTGCTCCTTGCTTTACTGTTCCTACAGTGGCATTCAGCATCCATGTTGAAATCTTTATCGTGAAACGTAAGGTTGCAGAAATTCTTAAACTTTTTGTGTAGCGATGCATCACCATCAGAAAAATTGAGGAGTTTGCTGAGTTCTGGCAGTTTAACTTTTAAATACTGAAATACAGGCTGTTGAAACCTATGAACCATAACTGTGTCATGTTTCAGACAGTCACTGATGACATACATGCTGATGTGGTGGAGCTTACCATCCTTTCGGTTGTAAGCTACAAAAGAGTGGAGGGTTGCCTGGCTGTTGTTCCAATGGAATCCTTGAGTAGCATCCTGAACTATGAAGCTGTAATTGTCAGCAAAATCAAGAACTAAAATTGCGTCATGAGGCTGCAGATTCTCCTTCAAATTGGAGAAGAATTTCGCTTGGTGTTTTGCAATGTAATGGTGTGTACACTGTAGTTAGTACATCGGTTTTTTCAACCAGTATTTCCACAAATTCGTTGACTAGCTGGCTACAGTTTTGGAGTATGTTCCGATCTGTGGTGAGCCACTGCTTATTCATCTTCACCTTCATCTTCATTGCCTAGCCCAAAATTAATGTTTTCTAAGCAAGAAATAAGATTTTCAGAGCCTGGGAAATTTCCACACCTGTGAATCATGCATAGTTTGGAATCAACTAAACAGACAAGCTTTACCTTTAGGATGTGATAATTTTTTATGTCAGTTGCTGACATACCTGTTTAAAAGAAAGAAAGAATAATTTAATGTTTCGTTTTTCTAAATCAAGCAAATAAACTTTCTTAATTTAAAACTTTCATGATAAACAGTATAACCGAATCTGACAAGTCAGAATGGGATGCACTTTCTAAATAATAGTTTTGTTAGTACTTACTTTAAGCAAGACTGACTCAAGAGCTCCCTTAGTTCCCACGAGGCCTTGAATGGATTATAAGAAAACCGCTTTACAAGAAACTCGTTCCCCTTCAGAGCAAAGAAAATTGTAGATTTTATGTTCAACACCCCATAAATAAATCAGGAGCAAAACCCTCAAATAGAGTTTTATTTGACAAGAAATAATCAGATCGAGGCGAAATATGTAACAACATAAAACAATTTTCATATATGCAAACATTTCCTGTAAGCGAACTATACTTCCAGCCCACAACAACTCATTTTAGCGATATAGGTGCTTAAGAATCCAATAAAAGACGTGAAACAGTCTTGATCTGTGAATACGCTGCAGTACAATAAGATGCCGAATGGCGAACTCACGGCTCTTCTTTTACGGCTTGTGATTAATCTCTCAACATCGAATAATTTTCCCTTATCAATTTTTGGTCTTCTCTGTTTGTTAGGAGGAAAAGTATCCGTGGTACTTATGAGTTTAAACCAGCCAAATAATCCAGAGAACGTTTTTTGCAAGTCCTTGCATTGGTTGCCACTTGCTAACTTGATCTGTGTTCCTGAGTCTTTGCCAGTAGCATGCGACATGTTTTCTCTTCTTTGTGATTGGCCAGTCAAATCATCCGAGAAATTTAGCTTTCCCATCAATGTCTTCAATTTCTAGCCATGGTAGTTTGGAGAGCTCATTATCCACTGAGGAAGGAGAGTATCTCCGAAAACGTTTTTATAAAGATAGAGTTTTACAATGTTTTATTAGGCTGGAATGGCACAAATACAACTAAATGACATCATCCACTTATTTTGCTGATTTCCATTCTCCACCCAACTGGAATATGTTTGAACAAACATTACACTTTTGCCCTCTCTTCCTTGCCTCCTTTTCCTGAGCTCTAATCTTCTTCTGCAGGATTAGCCTTCTGCATCTTCCCATACACTTTAAAATTCTCTTGATTCCTTTTCGTTGTTGTTGCTTGCTCCTTTTGTTTCGCTACTTCTGTAGATGTTTCAAGGTGTTCCTGGATATTTAGGTTTTTATGGCAAGTCGGCATTCAGTATACCCATGAGTCACATTTGGTCTGACTGTCAACTCCTTGTCCAAACATTCCATTGCTGCCTCACATGCAACACCTCTTTGTCAGAGGCATATTTCTTACCTTCTCTTTGTCTTCGTCGAGCTTGGAAAACTCACTGCAATGGTATGCCAGAAAACACTGACTTTGGGCAGTTTAGCAATTCGGATGCATCATCAGCATATTCTTGTAATGCAGCACTGAGTGTGATGCAATACAGCACCATTTCAAGAGTGTTTTTACATTTGCAATCAAAGCATACTGAAATGGACCCGCTATTGTGGCTTTTAGATTGCCCAGTGCCTTAGCACCAACTTTAAGTTGCAAGGAATATTCAAGGCTTATAAGGGCTTCCAGACTTGCCAACTTGGGATTTTTAAAATAGCCAGATTCAAACTTATGCAGTAGAAAAAAACACTGCGTAAATTGGGGACATTCCGTATTTTACCATTTTCGAAACTTTTCAAGTACAATAGGGCGCATTATGTCATTTGTATCATTGTATAATAAAGCAAGAGTATCATCCAATGAGTTCTTTGACGTCCATAGCTCCATCAAGTGATGCATACCGTTAGCTGCTGTATAAGTCATAAAACTAGATAATTTATAGAACCGACAAAGTACATGTCACGACATGAAAAACAAATTTGTTCCTAAGTCATGTTTTTACATCCATTTATTCACTGTTTTTTCAATTTCTTGTTACAGCAAACAGTTGCATGTTTAGCATTGTTAATGATATCGTCACTCGGTCTCCATTGGTGGCAGGTTACAGATGATTCAGGGTATGCTGACCTTACTGCTAAGATACTAGAACGAGTACCTTCCATACCAATCTGACCACGGAAATTGGTCTTGTTGATCTTCCTCACAATGTTAAAAAAGACGCTCCTGTCCAGCATTGCTATGAGGAAACACAAGAACGACTTCCACAACTCTGGAGAGGTTTCCAAATTGTTTGCAAATCGAGCATCGTATTCATCTACCAACATAATGTAACCACTCTGAAGTGATACTTTTCATTTCCAAAAGAATCTTTACCGTCGATCACCTTTGCAGCTTCAAAAGCATCTTTCTAATCGAAGTCAGTCACGCAGTGAAACAGACGAGAACTTCTCCTAGAGAAACTGGACATTGCTTCATTAGCATCAGCACGTTTTTCAGCATCAATCCATGTAGCATTCAACAGAATAAGATCTATCAACGGGAACGTTTTTGGATGTAATTAAAAGACTGTTGGAAATAACATAAAGGCTGCATCGTATAACTTTGAGTGCTCGTACTTAGAAATACCCCCACTGTTCACTGTATAAAACTTGCAAGATAATTACACTATCTGAGTTACAGAAACAAATTTGAACTGGTTTTGCAAGCGTTCCCACACGACTAGTGGGTCAGTGATCAAAGAAATATAAATTTGCAAATCTGTTTCGACATTAAGTGTTATCAACAAATTGGCCTTATTGAACCTTAACCGGTAAGCTTTTTTAATTGTGGCTGTTACATTTTCTTCAAGTAGTGTTTCGTGACCTGGATGAGTGAAACCCCTTAGTCCAAGCTCCATGAGTACAAGTAGTAGTAATATCGTTTATTAGAAATATTCACATCCCAGTCTTGTGACTGAATTACGTGAAAATTGTACATGTTTTAAATATTAAAAGCTCAATACAATGTACATGTGTTGAGAAAAAAAAGCTAAAATTAATATCTAAAATATTGTAAACCTTGTAAAAGATCTAAATGATTATTTACCGTCTTTTATTGAACGTCGTTCCCAAAAATAAATCAGTCGCCTGAAGATTGCAGCAATGCTGCATGAAACAGTTCTGTAGCGACGAAATGACTGGATAGATCGTGTTATTTATTTATTTATTTAAATGATTATTTAAATTTTCTATTAGTGCTATCCTAATTTTTTAGAGTATTAAAATGGTTTAGTTGCTGTGGTTTCAGATTTTAAACCTAAAAATGTAGTAGAACCAATATCAAAGGAAAGATTTCATCTCTTGTTGAGATGTGATAAATTTTCGAAGTGATATCAATTTATCAGTGAAAGATACTCACACCTTCCAGCATTGCTGGATGCGAATGCATAAGAAATTTTTCAGATGGTATTTTTAGTTGAATGAGGAAGGGGAGGATTTCACCAAAAATCATGCTGAAGACTTTTTCTTTGGCTGCATTAGAATGCTGCATTAGACACAACATCAACAGCACAACTCTTGCAAACAACGGAAATCACGAAGTACCTTTAAACTCTCCCCACACTAAATCCATCCTGTGCAAGCATGCCTTTCCGTCTTTTTCTTCACGGTTGCATCATCCCACACACTCTTCCGAACAAGGTCTGTGAAAAGCAGATGGTAGTTTACAAAATTAATTTTTCTTGTAGTTCCTCTTCCTCCTACATGCTGAACTTTAATTTTTGTGGGAACCTTCGTATAAAGAATTAAACCATGTCAAAGCTGTGCTCCCTGTACGTTTGAAAATCAACAAAAATTGCATTTGCCATCTCTTCGTCTTTGAAGAGAAGCTTGTCAACAGGATATTAAGCAGTTGGACGATAGAATGCACCAACTGCATCACAAAGCTTTCTTACCTAAAGAAGAGCAGAAAAACAGGTTCAGGGTTGATCAGGCCGAGAAATTTTCCTTCTGCTTTTCTGACTGCCTCTCAAGAGAAAGCATCTTTATTCATCGTCATTCTCTTACTAAAACACTTCAATATTAACTAACGAACATTGCTTATCAGACTAAATACCACATAAGTAAATTACAGAGTGTTTCCTCATTGTCTTGATTACCAAATGACTTCTGTGTTTTGATCTTCAGACTACATGAACATCTTTTTTATGGAGAAGAAAAGGTTTAAATGTTGTTCTTCACTTTGGCAATACCGTTGTCAAAACACTTTCCTTCTTTCCTCTCAACTGGTTTCACATTGTAATGGTTTCTTTGGTGTTTTTAGGCTTTTGCACCGGAACACTTTGTTGAAAGTTCCACTTCAAAAAGTGAAAGGCCTTGAGGGTACCTGCATCGAGACCTTTTCTCTTCTCATCCAAAATTCCACTGTAAGTTGAAAAGGAGTCTATTATGGTAGTGCAAAAAAATGATGCAAGTTCATATAGTTGGGGAAAATCACTTGCGTTGACATAGAGTTTCCATTCATCCTTTGGAATTGAAGCAAAACCAGGAATGCTTTGAAGGATTTGACAGTTTTGCATGTGCATTCAGGAAGGCAGTAATAAAAACCAAGCACTCCAACTTTAGGTAGTTGGGTTTGGTGGCATGGTTGCATTTTGGGCAAGAACTCCCTTTATGTAATTCAAGTATTGCCTTTTTCTTCCTCTTGGGATGAAGAACAGATTCCAAAAGCACTTAGCACTTAACTCTGTGGCTATTTTGAGTGGCCTCTTGAAATCAGATGCCACAAAATTGACAATATGGCTGTGGCAAGTGCTGTAGTTGCAGAGGGGAAAGAGGGTAAAAAGGGTGTCGACAAATGCCTCTTCATATATGTGGCACATTGTCAGAATTAAAAATATGGACATTGTTGTAACCTATTGAAAAATCACGAACAGTTGTCATAACAGCTTGTGACACAGTTGCTGTTGCTATCAAAAAATGTGTCTCCAACTATGCTGCCATGTTGCCGTTTGGCAATAACTCATCAAAATTGAGGCATGCCACCAAGATGTCAAGGACGTATCTTCCTTTGTCATCAATAAGCTTATCAAGGATGAGCACAACTTTCTTATTTTGGAGTTTATTGTTCACTGAGCTTTGGAAATTTGATACATGTTGACCAGGTAGTAATCTCGTAGTTGAGAAGATTTGGGACTTGCATCTCTGTTCATCACACAAATACGTTGAAACTTCCGCATCGTTTGGTTATCAGATTGTGAAGAGGAATATTAACAGTGGTTCATACTGATATCCATTCTTGACATACAGCAACGTTTTTAACTTGAGAAGTTGTTTTGTACTTCAGGACGGTCTTTGACGGTTTTCAATCCCTTTGGGACTGATTTAATTAGAAATTTCTCCATTATTCATGAGTCTGAACTTCGTCTGGCATTATACATGAGTCGTTAAAACTTGGGAATGAACGTCGAGTGGCAGTCACACACGAATCAAACACGTGCGTGGAGTAACTCGAATTCAAATGGCACTTTATATGTTTATAGGATGTCTCAACCGATATGAAATTATTTAGAACAGTTCCTATCATTTGATCCTCTTTCTCATTCAAGGCATTGATAAACTATAAATTTATTTTTTTTAGTTTAAATTCCGGTGTTATGTTTGTGTTACAATGTGATCCTATTCTCATTCTGCAGCTTTGATTAGCTTTCATTTTAACAAACATTTTCAAGAACTGAACTAAAAAAAATATTAAAGCTTATAGATCTTCTGTAATATTGTGATATTTTTTTATAATAATGATACGTCAAGCAAGGCAAGACTGTTTAATTTTCATTTACAAATCGAATTATGGGACCACAGTAGAAATCTTGCCTTGAGTCATTGAAGACTGCTGCACAATTTTTTTTTTTTTTTCAAATCAGCAATTGTTAGCTTTTTGGTTTTCTGAAACAAATTGAAAGTTAAAATTGCCCCTTGAGCAAGGTACTCACAGAATAATGTGGACAGAAACAAACATTTTTTTCACTAAGGGCACAGCACGTGTTCATCACCGTTTTGTGTTTTTGTAAAAACTTAACCTAGATGGAAACATAAATATTAACAAAAACCATCTTTAAAATAATCGCACTTTTTACAACAAGTAAATTTATGGCTTTCCTGATTGAATCAGGACACTTTCTTCCTTTACATTGTAAAATTTGAAATTTGGAAAAAAGTGCAAAATGTCGTAACTTTTAGTTTGTTGCTCAAATTATGAAAACAGGAATCCATTTGCTTGTCTCCAAGATTAGGAGGTGATAAAACATCAGAAAAGCGTATGAATATTTGAACATACATTGAAATTCAATTAATGATAATTAACGATTTTAAAATTCACTATCCATATTTAATGCTAACAAAACCCTTGAATGTTTAATTCAAACAAAAAGATTAAGTCTGAACAGGCAATGGATCAGAATTTTTGAAAATCTGACCCTAGATAATTATTACGCTGCCCTTTTGGAACCTATGATTAATTGTTATTTATTAAAACATAATATTCATTAATACATAAGTAAAATATAAACATAACTATTATATATAATAAATTAGTGACATTCTTGGGCTGAAACCCAACAAAAATGTTAATGTCAGATGTTGAAAAATTTAAAACAAAACAAGGAAATCACTCCGCTTAGATATACATAGAAATCAGCCATATAAGGTTACTGGGTAAAATAACACTACCTACAACTTAAAAAGTCATTAGAGTGCATTTGTTGCTCTTGATTTACATGCAAATCTAGATGCTGTTGTGATTCTTAAATATTGGCTTTGCTGGTAGTTACCTTAGCCTTGGTGCATAGACACATTACCAGCAGTTTTGATCTTCATTGCTGCGAAATTCTGCATCAAAATATATTTGCGCAATTATTCTCACTGCAGCTCTTTTTATGGTTGGTAGTTTCTTCAGTCGTGGAAACAAACTCTTGCAAAAATAGCTGTATTCACAGTTTAGTAGTTTTTTTTTTCAGCTCAAAAGCCTGACTTACAAATGTGTAAATTAAATACCTCAATGTTTTTGTATACTGAGTAACTTTTATCGTAGCTAACTAACAACTCTTCAAATTCAAAATTCACTGCTCCTGTCAAACAAGTTGTTTTTCAAGTATTTCTGCATACTAAGAATCATTAAGCACAAAACACAATACAGCTTTCTGTTGTCGCCCCCTTGGCAAGAAACGAATAAGTTTATGTACACAGCAACAAATGGATAGTTTAAGGCACACATTTTTCATGATTGAAAAAACATTTATTAAATTCTTATCTATCAAATTGAAACATAATCCTTCATAATTGTTTTTTGTTTTCATTTCCACAAATTATATTTATTCTTAACATTTTTCTATACATTAATTCCTTAGATTTTATTTTTCCCATCATTATAGCACTACTTATATCTTAAATTTCATTATTTAATATCTAATATTATAACTAAAAAATATAAAAATGACCTGTAAAATTTAAATCTAATAAGAGTAGTTAACTGACTCGTATAGCCTTATGGTTATTTGAGTTAACTTGTACTGAAAATAAGTTCTATAATTGTAATTAGTGTTTATTTTATTTTTTCAATGGTTATATTGAAGGTACAAAAATAAAATTGTCATTGTCATTGTCATTGTCATTGATTCATGTGACGCCATTTCAACTGTTACCTTCGCTGCTGGCATAGGTTTTGTTAGAAAGTTCTCAAAAATGATTGGTTCACCTTGAAACAATTGATCTGAGGTACTCATTTGCATGTTGAATCTTGATACATCGTGGTATACATCGCACGGAATTATTCTCTGCCGTCTCGTCATCTTTGCGTTTTTGCTCAGCTTACTGTTTGGCAATTGTATTGCAAAAGAACTGAACTACCAGCAAAAACATACTGGGCGAAGAACACTCTTAGATTTTTCCGTTGTGCAAAGTGTACTCTTGTATTTTTTGTATTTTTTTAAAAAGATTTAAATAAGCAAAGTTGTAAAGATGAAATACAAATAGTAAAAAAAAAAAACTAACATAAAGAACTTAATCAATGCAACCCCTGCTTAGCCTTTTTCTGATTCTTTGAACACTCCAGAACATGAAATTTGCATGTCAATTATTATGATGAAGAACACAATTATCAGATGATTTGTTGGTGGCTCTTTTGGTGGTTTTGGGAAATTTTTGCGCGATCTCTTTCATGTAGTCCTTGGCTGCGTATGTGGAGATACTCAATGCATAATACCCTCACACGTCCGAAAATATCCTTGCAACTCGGCGATGCTTCTCAGGTTTTCGTCGTTGTGAGCCTCGATGAAATGTGCAATATGAGGCAAATAAAAACTAGGCGTCATGCGGTAACTGTCGCAAAATTCCACCATATCATCTCGTTCTTTTGGAATTTAGAAACTTACCCAATGACTCCGCTTTTGTTGCGGGGGTCCGTATTGGCGACAAATCCGATGATTTTTCAGAATGAGAAAGGGTGTTTTTGGAGAGCAAGTTGGCTAAATTTGCACCTCCTCAAATAGAGGTTTAAGATATGGTTGGTCTTGGCACGTGGATCAATTTGTTCCGTGTCTAAGGGTTTTGCAACAGTGCAAGATTTGCCTAATTCGTCTTGCAGTCGATACATCTTGTGACCGAGATGAGGCAAAAATGAGTCAAGCAGTTTGCTTTTACACATATTTATTTCCATCTTTCTAATTTTATTGTTTAGATATGTTTTTTTCAAAAATGATTAAAAATGTTCAGAGTTTCTTTTTCTTACATTGTGTTTTATTTACTTACATCGGTTAAGTGACATTACCGAGATGATCGATCTCTTAGATGAGATTAAAAGTTCCCATGACGAAGAGTTCCACAGGTGTCACTAGATTCTGACTGAATTTGAGATGGATGGACAAGTTTCCCATTCTGGACCTTTGTCCGACTTCGAAATGACCGATGCAACTGCGTGTCAGATCAAACATCTGTTCACTTTCCTTTCCTTGACTGTACAAAATAGTCATAAAAAATATCCTCAAGTCTTTTATCAAATTCATAACATGTTACTTCATCATTCTTGTAACTTTCACTAGCTACTGCATAAACACATCGTTGCGTGTCTTTGTATTATTATTCATATTATATTAGATCTCTTTAATATATTAGTAATATATTAAAGAGATCTGCAAGATGAATCTTCAACATTAGCTAGAATGTGCATCTTAAAGAGTGAAAATCTAGCTATACCAAAATGTTAAAATATTATACGTTGTAAGTTAATTTAAAATAGTGAGTTTTTAGCCATTCCTTGAAAAGTATGAGACCGTCCAAAGCCCTAAGCTCGTCTGGGAGGGTGTTCCACAGTGTTGATGGGCTGCAAGGAACGCCCCGTTTCCTGTTGTCTTTTTGGTCGCAAAAATGTTGTCAATTCATAATCTGTACTAACAGTGACCACAGGCTGTCTGTGGATAAAAATTTTATATGAAACATAAATATGCTTATTTATAATTGATTTATAGCTCTCATCACTAATCTGGTCGCTAGGTGGCCATGGCTCTTCCCATGATAGTTTGTATTTAAGCAGTCCTTGCTCTTGAACACTCTTGAGAGAAAACATTATTTTGAAGATGGCTATTTGTTAGGTGGTAGTGGTTATCCCTGCCAGCCCTATCTGATTACACCCTACCGAAACCCTATAAATGCCAAGCAGGATTCATTTAACAGAGCCATTGCAAGAGAAGGGTAGCTATTAGTCAAACCTTTGACCGATGGAAGCGCAGATTTCACTTGCTTCTTTCTGAGTGTCGCATGAAGCCAGAGAAAGTATGCACAATAATTGGTGCTTGTGCAGTGTGCTTCATAATGTAGCAATTCTTCTTAATGACAGTTTTGACAGTGAGCCACTTTATGATGATCAACCTGACTTATTTCCTTATATTGGACTTGATCAAGTATGCGGGTCGTTTTATTGACCTGCTTTTGATCGGCATTTCATCCTCTGAAGAGGAAGTTTCAATGTCTTGTGCTGTTGCATCAGTCTCAGGTATATCAGCTTGAGGTCAGGAATCTGAGGGAGTTAAAAACAGGACGTTCCCTGGTCTCCAGCAAGGATGTCGATTTGCATACTTTTCTGCATTACTCCTTTTGCCTTGCCGCTTTGATATTTTGGACTGTCAAGTCACTTTTCTTTAATGGCACAAACTCTTATGTGCAGATTCGTCGAAATTTCTGTGCCTTTCCTTCTACAGAGTGGCTCAACAGTTGAACTATTAAATCATCTGGTTTTGCTTGTTCTTGTTTGGCAGCTTTATTTGATTGGCGTCCTCTTGCCTTGTTTCGATTATTTATTTCTCTTTTTGCCTTCATCTTCGGATCATACTCACTCCACATTTTTTTTGTGAAACCACAATTTTCGTAACAAGCCAACATGCAACGGATGCAAGAGTGAAGAAATGAACGGTTTTCAGTAGACACCCACAAGGCATGATGATTGGCAGCTCTGGGCTGCTGGTTGAAATTTTTCATTTCAATTTTAAAAACAGTTTTAAAAAAATGAATTTAAAAATTATCTAGAAGAAAACAAACATAAGATGGTAATAAAAACAAGAACAAACTACATGAAAAACAAAACAAAATGAGAAGAAACAAAAAGAAAGTCAAAAAAGTGGAAGAAAAGGACAGAATTAATTAAAGAAATAAATAGAAATAAAAAAATTAGAAAGAATAGAAAAGTGAAAGCAATAATTTTTAATTTTGTTTTGTTTTGAGAAAATGTTAGTAAAGAGAACACGCAAAATGAAATTCAGCAGTTTGGTAGTTCTGGGCCACCATACAAGTGTCAACACATTCCTGTGACACATTCATTTAACAACACCCTTTGCCCTTTTTGCATCATTTTTTGAAATATCAAATTATTCTTTTATGATCAAATAAAAAGATTTTACTTTAAACTTTTAGAAAGCCCAAAGCAACATTCTTGGAAAAGGTTTGTGAAAATGTTAAGTTCAAATATAAGACTTTGGCAATTCTAGAGTTATAGAAGGCTAAAATAATGAATTTTTTCCAAGTAGTAGTTAAAACTCAAAAGTGATTACAAGTATTTGTTTATGGGGAAAATAGTTCTATACTTGATATACTGTAAACATGGATGCAAACTAACCCTGAGCCAGTTAAAATATTTCCATTGAGCGAACTGGCGCCGGTTGCTCGAAAGCTGGATAATTTCTAACCTATTGTTAAATCTCTAACCACTCATTGAATTATAACAGAATGTTACTTTTTGGTTGCTTGAAAGCCGGTTAGCGCTAACCACGCTGTTGGTGGGGCTGCAAGGAATGCCTTGTCTCTTGTCTTTTTGGTCGCAAAAATGTTGTCAATCCATAATCTACAATAACAATGACCACAGGCTGTCTGTGGATAAAAATATAATATGAAACATAAATATGTTTATTTATAATTGATTTATAGGTCTCTTCACTAATCTGGTGCATGGCTAGGTGGCCTAGCTCTTCCCATGATAGTTTTATTTTTAAGCAGTCCTTGCTCTTGAACACTCTTGAGGGAAAACATTATTTTGAAGATGGCTATTTGTTAGGTGATAGTGGTTATCCCTGCAAGCTCTATCTGATTACATCCTACCTATATCCTATAAATGCTAAGCAGGATGCATTTAACAGAGCCCATTGCAAAACAAGGGTAGTTATTGAGCAAACCTTTGACCGATAGAAGTGCAGATATTACTTGCTTCTTTCTGAGTGTCGCATGAAGCCAGAGAACGTATGCACAATAATTGGTGCTTGTGTCGTGTGCTTCATAATGTAGTAATTCTTTCTAATAACAGTTGTGGCAATGAGCCAATTTATCATAATCAACCTGACTTACTTCCTTACATTGGAGCTGATCAAGCACGTGACCACATCTATAATTCTTTTTCCTGTGTCTTTTAATTATTTTGATACTTGAAGAGTTAATGTGCAATATGCATGTGTTTTATATTTTGTAACTCAGGTTTCATATAATTTTTTTTGTACCCTGAAATATCATTTTTCAAGACAGCATTATCTTCACGTAACAGTTATGTTTTGTAGAGCAATAATTTATTTTCTGTTGTTTTTGATTTATTTCTGTTTTCCCCATCATGCATTGCACACTCACTTAAGTTCCTGCACTCTGGTATGAGAAGCAATGTATGTTTCCTGCTAATGTGTGAGATGTGGTCATTGTGATTAAGGTGAGCTAAGTAGATTATCGCTTTAGTCAAGTGGGTTGAGACGCCTATCTCCTATGCACGACATTTGCCAATACAAACAAGCAAAAGGAAAGCATTGGGTTTTTAAATTTTAGTTTCTTGAATTCTGCCTCAAATAATTCAGGTTTTAATTGTCATAGTTTTCATTTGTTTTTCCTTATTTTACTGAGCCCTTTTCTCTATCTAAAGGATCTTGTTTTATGTAGGCTTCTGTATATGGAAAATTAATCCTCACCATCTCTGGACGTGTTCTTGTATTTCGGAATACTGCCACATTCAACCATGGTAGGAAAACTTGACAGGTAGCCAGTCAAAGATCGTATTGATATACTTGGGACCCGGCGTCCATTCTTTACACTTTTCTCTCCACTAAAGTTGGACAAGTAATATCCCTTTGATAGTGTTGACCCTTGATCATCTGCGAGCTCGTTGCTTATAAGAAAGCTGCTCTTTTTTAATGTACCTTCAGTAAAGTTATGGTTTGATTATTCATAAAGAGTTTTACTGCATTGCAGTGTTTCTTCTGCCCGAAATTGAAATATTTTAGAATCATTTAAAGCAGTTACTCTTACTTTGCTATGGCTCATCCACATAAAATTGTTACTCAACATGTCCTATTGCGTTTTAGGAAACAAAAGTTGTTCTTTAAACCCAACTGTCAAGTCGACAGGTTTTTGTCGTGTATCTTTATTTTCTTTCGAAAAATGTGCTACCAAATAATTTTATTGGAATTAAATATCTTTTTCTCATGAAGATCTGTTTTTCCCCAAATTTATTTAAGGGTTAGAGTCTGGTACGACTGGTTTGTTTATTAATATATGCACGCGCTGGCAACACAATGAACGAAAATTGTAGTAATGCATCAAGCGATGCTTCAATATAACTATTTTACAATCTTTTTATTAACAATATGGGAATACCTTCTCTGATTATGTACAAAATAACTTAGATAATATGGCCAAGTCTCTGGTTTAATCTGAGTGTTGCTCGGAGTGTAGTTTCTTTCTTCTTAAACCGATTCTTCCCATTTTTTTAAATTCTATACTATTTTAGTTGAACGAATACTTTACTCTGTCTCAATTACCAATGCCCCAAATTGATTAAATTTACCTCACTGTAAAAAGTGTGGAATCCATAGTATTAATAAAGAAATCGTGACTGACCTTATTTTCAAAATAAAAACATATACAAATACAGGAAATGCATCAGAAGCATAATTACAAGTTTATTACTATTAAAATTTTATGAGTTCTTAAATTATGTTTTGACCAGGATTGTTTTTAACTAAATAATACTATATTACCATTCATAACAACAAAGCAACAAAAATGTAACCATGATTACTTTATGAAGCATTGGTAATTCTTTTACAATAATTGCTCGCTGTAGTTATCTGTTCTCGGTTGTTCCTAAACAAACTTTCGTTAGAAATACGATAAGAGGAGTGGATTTGATAGCTTCTATCCCCTGTTAACCGACGTTGGATAATGCTTTTGCAACTTTGAATAAACGTAGGATGTAAGACGTGCAATATGCACCTAATGAGAAACCTGTAACTCATACCACGTAGAACCTCCTTTTCATCTCGGGTCCCTCAGGTGGAAAAATTGTAGCTTCTTTTCCGTTTGTCCTTCGTCAAAGGGCATGCAGTCTTGCTCAAGAACGGTTTCGTTCGTCATAGAGCCAAACATTTTGGTAGTTTAAATGCAATTCACATTAAGCCTTCAAAACTGAGTGCAGACATAATCGACTGTATCACTTGGCAATAGCGAAATTCGCATGCACCAGGGAGCAGTTTATCAGCGCATTTATCACCTTTGCACTACATTTAACATGAAGATCTTCTTTCTCCTCCCGGGTTTATGTGGTGTCAAACCGTCTTCGTCTTTCTTTCTTTTTTTTTTTTTTTTTTGAGCGGCATTTAGTTCTGGTTTCTCTACAGGGGCAAGCAATTCAAAACAATATGCCACAACTGGACCACCAACAACTCTAAAGTTTGCTTCCTCTTCAGTTACCGACACAGTCATGCCATTATGATGACAAAACACAACAGCTCGGGCAGTTAGCAGCAAGATTGTACCCTTTAAATGACTATCAGTGTACATTGTGACAGATGAAGCACTATTCTCTTGGGCAATCGTAGCAGCATCTCCCTTACCCACCTGCCCATAGGGTTTTTTGAGTTCCCATTCACAAATGGAAACATGATGGGCAACCTGACATTTAAAACATATAACTCCACTCTGACAGCTTCTAGAGAAGTTTCCAGTTCGTAAACACAGGAAGCATTTCCCCTTTTTCTTCAATATCTTTTTTCTAGCAACAGGGTCAGTAATAACAGTGCACTTAGAGCTCTGGTGCTGTTGTTTACAATACGTGCACCACACTGTTCTTACACTTTTACTAGTAGCTGATTCATTTCCAGACAAAAGGGCATGAGATGAAGAAAACTTGAAACTAGGTGGCTTACCTTTCGGGGAATGGCTTCAGACCCTTTGAAGAAAACAGGCATTGTTCTTTTAAATTTAATTCCTTCCTAGTTGCACTCATAACATTTTACAAATCCACAGTTCTGATGATTGTTCTCGTGTTATCAAAACACAGAATTCCTCTGGTAGTTTCTAAGAAGCGGCATCAAAAACAACCATACATATCACTCTTGATATCCATGCTTTCCAATCCCCTGATGTTACTTTCCACCGTGTCAAACAAGTTTCACAACCCATTAACATCTCTGACTGATTCCACTTTGTAGATTTTCTTAAGATTCTCTAGATGACTCGTTATAATTATCTGTCGGTTTCAAAATCTGTCTTTTAACATTGTTATCACTTTTTCATAGATTTCACTAGTTAGTGTAAGTCGTACCACAGTATTTGCAGCCGTTCCCTCTAGCAACGATTTCAAATAGGTAAACTTGTCCACTGGGGTGGGCTTGCTGTTATTATGCACTGCAGATTTGAGGATGTATTTCATGCGACAGAGTTTTCTGAAAAATTATCAAGACGCAAGTTTGGAAGTTTCCCATGACTTTGCCCATCGCCATTCGCTCCAACAGAACTCAAATTTAAAATGCTTACTTTGTCCTTTTCCAAAAATGTCTCAATTTCAATGACACACGCCCAGATTTCGTCCGCGAATTAGCAGCTTTCCATAACTTCTCTATTTATTTGTTTCATTATCATTGTTTAGCTGCTCGGCGATTTCAGAATCCAGTAATTTTAACTCTGCTATTTTATCCTTCAGAGTAACCACCAAGTATTTAAGAGACTGGAGACTGGCGGGCTTTTTAGCGCACGTCCAGCAATTTTCCCGCCTTTTAGAAAAGTTTGAGTTTGATGTGAAGCAGTTTGCGACATTTTCAAGCAGTTTTTGTGTCGTAGGATCGTTGGCAGAAATTATTCCCTTCGCTTTTATCATAACTTTCCTAGCATAGCTTCGATGACTGCCTCTGATTCTTGCCTTTTTTTTCGCAGATTCCGCCACGTTGAATATTCGTGGGAGCAAATGTCAACAATGTATAAAAGAACCGAAATCACGACACAGTCACAGATTTAGAATTTACAGAATTTCTATGCATCCCGGGAGTCGGTACCAATAAATAAACAACAAATAGCCTTAGACTCGTAGACTCTTATATTCAGAGAATAAAACTCCAGACCTTTTGTGTAATACTATTTTCAAAAACTCAGCTCTTCAACAATACAACTCTAACTCAGCTGGTGGTCATGAATCGTGTGATTGAAAGCGCGGGAAGGTTGGCTTCCGGTTTTATGCAGACGCCTATCTCCTAAGCACGACATTTGTCCAATACAAACAAGCAAAAGGAAAGCATTGGAATTCAAAGGTTTTTATTTTAAGTTTGTTGAATTCTGCCTCAAGGTTTTAATTGCCATAGCTTTCATTTTTTTCCTTATTCTACTAAACCCTTTTCCCTATCCAAAGTACATTGTTTTATGTAGGCTTTTGTATATGGAAAACCCCTCGCCATCTCTGGACTTGTTCTTGTATTTCGGAATACAGCCACACTCATTCGTGGTAGGAAAAACTTGACCGGTAGCCGGTCGAAGATCGTCTTGATATACCTGGAATCCGGCGTCCATTGTTTACACTTTTCTTTCCACTAAAGTTGGACAAGAAATATCCCTTTGATTGAGTGTTGACCCTTGATCATCTGCGAGCTCGTTGCTTATAAGAAAGCTGCTCTTTTTTAATGTGCCTTCATTTAAGTTATGTTTTGATTATTCATAAAGAGTTTTACTGCGTTGCAGTGTTTGTGCTGCCTGAAATAAAATATTTTAGAAACAGTTCATGCAGTTACTCTTCTTGTGCTCATCCACATTAAATTGTTATTCAACATGTATGTCCTATTGCGTTTTAGGAAACAAAGTTGTTCTTTAAACTCAACTGTCGAGTCGACAGGTTCTCCTCGTGTATCTTTATTTTCTTTCGAAAAATGTACTACCAAATTATTTTATTGGAAGTATATTTTTATCATGAAGATCTGTTTTTCCCCGTATTAATTTTATATTTAAGGGTTAGAGTCTGGTACGAGTGGTTTATTTTTTAATATATGCACGCGCTGGCAACACAATGAACGAAAATTGTATTATAATGCATCAAGCGATGCTTCAATATAACTATTTTACAACTTTTTTTTATTAAAAATATGGGAATACCTTCTCTGATTATGTACAAAATAACTTAGATAATATAGCCAAGTCTCTAGTTTAATATGAGTTTGTCTTGGATTGTAGGTGCCTCCTTCTTAAGCCGATTTTTCCCATTATTTTTAATTCTATACTATTTTAGTTTGATCAAATACTTTACTCTGTCTCAATTACCAGTGCCCTATATTAATTGAATTTACTTTACTGTAAAAGGTGTGGAATCATTAATTAAATTAAAGAAATCGTGAACCTTATTTTAAAAATTTAAAACAGATATTGAGATAAGGAAATGCATCAGAAAAATAGCATAATTACAATTTTATTTCTATTAAAAATTTATGGGTTCTTAAATTATGTTTTGACCAAGTGGAGAACTTAGTTTGATTTCATAAGCATACATTTTATTTTACCACATTTAAAACATCAATGAACTGGACAGAGATTAATGATGAAGTAAGCAGCTGTTGAAGATTGACAGAGGTATATGCACATCAATGAGAAAACTTTCTAATCTCATTACAAGATATTCCGCAGCTCCTTTCACAGTTTTTAATTGTATTTGTAAAGTAAAGAATGATGATTATATACAGGGACTGGAAATCCTCCATTCATTAACTTCTTATTTTTTAACTCATGTATACTCATAGTAGTAGCAGTGAGTTATAGCTGGGACTTTCTCGTTTGCGTAACATTTTGTGCAACAATTGTTATTATTTTGAATCCCGAGTCTACTTTGCGCGGTTGGTTTGTATATGTTGTGTAGCGATCCGCAATTTCTAGTATGTTATTACGGGAATGGCTTACGTCGTTTTACTGTTGAACCAATGTTGAGTTCGTTTCTTTGATTCGTGTTGATTGGTTTTCAAGCGATATACTTTTATGGCTGTACACTTTACATTTTCAGTTTTTTAAAGGAGGCAGCTAGGTTGCTGGTTCAGCAAAACCCTTTATCTAAATTACACTCTGCGGCTTTGAACAACCCCCACGTAAAATTAATATTACAGGACTGTTCAAAGTACTAAGAATCTTGAATCAAAGGGCCATCTCATTCGTGGAGTAAGTCATTTACCATTTTACATTAAATCGCAATGTCGAGGTTAAATTATTAAATGATTACAACTTTCTTTATTTTCGCCTGTACAAAAACACTTTTTCCTAATGTTTCCGAGCTCGGATATTGGAGATTAATTCAAAGGATGGATTGCCTATCATTTAAAAGAACTGCCAAGGTTAAAAACTACTGCACTGGCCTGAGAAACGAAGGGCCCCATGTTGTAAAAATTCAAAACCTTTAGAAGCAACTGCTTACTTACCTTTATCTTATTCGAGTTTGCCGGATTAAGCTTCAGGTAGAATTAAAGCTGGAAAATAATCTGCTATTCTAATTCGATTCCATAGCCAGACACTAAACTCAATAATTGTAAAGTAGACTTTACTCGTACGAGGCGCATCGCACACCCTGGGAGAAATCACCCGTTTGTTCGCTGCCTGTTTTTAAAAGTGCTAGCCCCAGTCCTAAATACGCTGCTAACAGCCGGACGGACAGTGACATATTAGCCCCCTCACAATCTCTCAACACAACTTTTCTTTGTGTGATAGGAAATAAACTTGCGAATATTCACTTAAAATGTTAACTGCCACATTTGGAAGATCAAGAGAGAAAACTTAGCCATTAATATGTACACTTCTAAACTCAATATATTGCTTTGGAAGCGCAGCATTGATATTGTTGCATGTATGAAAACATTCAACTACAAATTTATTGACCAGTATTCAAATATGGTACACAGTGACAATGGATATTTGAAAGCAATGTGAGCATGCGTTGAACCTTTCAACACCTTATGGGGATCTATGCTAGATTATTCCAGTACACTTGAAAGAAATAAGTGTTTAGAGAAATGGGAGATTCAATGCCTTCTTTACAATGTGAATAATACTGACAGTAAATTTAATAAAATCAGACCAGCTGTAAAGAAGTATGATGACAATTAGAAACAGAAACATTTCAAAGATAAGGAAATTTTTGACTACCAAATCTACTTAAATTCTTGCACATGCGTTTGTTTACGTGGACTATGTCCAAAATACATCTTAAATAAAGTGCGCATGCGTCGCGTGTAGAATGCTGCTGCTTGCCTGATTGACCTGTCCTGCCAATATGAACATGTCACACCTCTCCTAATGGACTTGCAATACCTGGCTACCTATCACATAGCGTGGTCAATTCAAAGTGCTCCTTCAGACCTACAAAGCTCTGAATGGGCTTGTATCTTTTATCTGATCTTCTGCAACTCTTCGCTCAAGTAAGATAACTCTGCTCATTCTCTGCCTTCCTGCTGCAACCCAAAAGATTTCGCTTAGAAACATATGGCTCCCGTGCTTTCTGTCTCAGCAGCAGAACTCTGGAACAAGCTATCCCTTGATATTCTAATATTTAGGGGTAGTTTGAAGTACTTGGTTTAATATAAAAATTATGCCTAATTACTGATAGATTTAAAGTTGCTGTTAAAACCCATCTTTCTTTAGTTTAGTTTTCATTTGAAATTAATATTTTTGTTAAGGTTTTACGATTTTATTCAGATTTATAGTTAGGCTAATTTTATTATTAATCGCTTAGCACTTACCGTATATATAGGCGCTAAATAAATTGTATTATTATTATTATTATTATTATTATTATTATTACGTTAAACATTAAAAGTGAATTTTATATTGAAATATTTTCTGACGTACTTAATAACCATAGTATTTATATGAATCATTTGTAAAATAGGCCCCCTGTACTCAAAAACAAGCCCATGTTGCAAAAAAGCCAATTTTTGAGGTTTTACAGTATTGTTTTATTTAACTGAGGACAAGAGAAGAGTGGGGGTGGGGTGGGGAGGTGTATCTCCTAGAGAACAAAGAGTCGTAGATACTTAGACCCGCTCAATACAAGAAAGGTCAGTGAATAGTATATAGTAAAAATAAAATCTCAAATACCGGATTATAAGTTAGAATGAATAGTGATTGTTCAAAATAGCTAAAGGATTCTTTACCAAATTACGATGTAATGATATGGATAAATATATGTTTTTTGAGATTCATAAATACTACGTTTTGACCGTGCAATATGACGTTTTAACAATGATTACCACTTACACAATAGTTAATCGTAAAAACATGAAATTGCATTAAAGTACCAATAATGTTTAAGTTGATACAAACCTCGTAACAGTGGGAGAAGACGGGCATTATGGCTAGGGCTTTTCCGTAGCTATCACTAAGTTCCAGCGTGCAATGAAAGTTTTTCTTTGCAAGATCTCTGTGCGCAAACTTCAGTTTACGATTCGGTATCGTGTGATACGAATCCAGACACTCTGAGAAAGGTATCTTCTAGAAAAGAACGGTGTGAATGTAAATCATAGAGACACATTGGAAAAATTAACACAATAGTATATAGTGATATTGTAACTGTGATATTACGAAATGCTTTACTTCAAACTGAAAATAAAGTTCTATAGATTCAAAAGATCTCTATGAGTTAGCAAATGCATTTCTTTATTGTGTCATTATGACAACTGAGGCCAGCTGAGATTATATATAAAACCCTTTTTAGCAATATGGTCTTCGCGTTTTCATGTGGCCCGCGGTTAAAAGATTAGCGAGCTTGGTTCGCATTAATTGTTTTTATGGCCGTGGATTGTACAGGGAACACGACAGGGGAACTGGACCCAAACGTTTTCACGGACCAACACGAAAAAATGTAAATATCAGTCAAAATCGTACAAAAAGAATAAACCATAAAAATAACAAAAACCCAAAAATACGTCTTTAATCCAAACTGGGTCCAAAACCAAATAGTTAAGATTGTTTTACTAGACATCCAAAAAAATAAATTATAGCGAAATTTTTAACCTAAAGAAATAAATCGAAATCTACTGCCCAAAAAAGATAGGAAAACGTTTTCCAAACCAAAAAAATAAATTAACAGGAAAATCAGAAATTTTATATCCAAAAATGTAAGCGATCTTCCTGTCAAAATATTTTCATTAACCCGACTCCCTTGGTATTAGTATTAGCAGTTAAGGGTCGTGGTTGGACAAAGAAAACTAGCTGTATAACAGTTGTAAAAAATTTTTTAAGTTGTGTACACCGTAAAGATTGAATGAAACTGACGTTTCGGACTAAAGTCCTTC
>JAOBAY020129465.1:0-15903 GCA_025331085.2 Zoanthus sociatus | reverse complement strand
GGTCCATAACATAATGTTGCCCGCTGAGCGTGTGGTTGCTGGGAAACAGCGAAACTTGTTCACGTGCGCGTGATGTCCTCTAATCCAATAGGAGTACGACAAAAATGGACTTTGAACGTTGGTATATAACAAATATCATTTATTTTACGGTATTTAAGAAATGTAACATGTTTTCGGCAAGTTTGTTAGAATTCTCCTGCATATGAAAATCCTCGACTGCGTTTCGGATTTTCACTGAACTTCTCACGAATTCTCCCAAACAGTTTCCTCAGTTTTCACCAGGCTATGATGGCACGTCTTATTTCTTTTATAAAATAATTATTTTCCGCATTTTTACAACGAAAATGACGATATTCGAAGCACGTATGTATAAGAAACTGTAAGTTTTGCCGCTTCTTTTTTGTAAAGTTGGAAGACTACATAAAGACTTTATTTTCTACATAATTTCACTGTTAGTAACACTGAGTGTTAGATTGCCGAGGGTCAAACAACAAAAGATAACAAAACTTTGACTTTGATTAAAATTCGCCATCGAGTCTGACACGAAACAAAACGTTTATTTTATAGAAAATATATTACTGTACATACATTTATTTGCTATTGCGATAATAGCTCCACTCATACTTCTGATCAACAGTTTTTGAAACAAATCAAAAGATTTCACTGGCTTCCAAAATACAACGAACAAATCACTGCACAATTTATTAGTCAGCAAACCGCCAAGGTCGCACGAAGTTACGGACTCATATTTAACAATTACACATCCATGACGAATGGACTATACGAGTCAATAGCCAATGAGGCAGTAGGCGAATGGACTATTTAAATTCTTAGTCCATAAGGCTGAGAGGCCTAATTGTTTTAGTATAAACCTACTAATCAGTCAAAAAAGGAAGTAGAAATTAAATTATCGATGAAATCCTCTGATATCATAGCAAAACGGGGCTCATTACCGTTTTGATCCGCCATCTTTTCTCTACTAGTAGGCTATCACAAATAGACCACTGGTAGAGCAGCCAATCAGAATGCAGGATGCGTGTTAGACCGTTAGTAGGTTTATTTTTATGGTATATGGTTACGGACTCACATCACTCGCATTACTTACTTACATTCCCGACAACATGACTACCTTCTATCCACGCCGTAGCCACGAAACTCGACAATGTCCTGAGCACTAAGCTAGACGTCTAGTAAAACTCTCTTTTTACAAGATTTATTCCTCAGCGCTGTATTGATCTACAATTGCTAGTCGCATTCTTGCAACTAACTCGTATTTTTGGTCGCAATACAGAAGATCTATAGTCGCTTTTGCGAACATATCGGTCGCAATTTCGAGCCCTGTACATCCGACTGAATACCAAACAAATTATCACAGAATACGTCCTCTTTGTTTCGATCAACAAATGTAAACTTCTGTATTAATTTTAATTTTTAGTTGACATGAACATACTTTTTGTTGTAACGGAATAGTTTAAAGTGTTGTTCTTTACAGTACCATTGTCAAGGCACTTTCCTTTTTTCATGTAGTTGTAAATAAGTGCTTTTGTGTGCAGATTTGGGGTGAAAAGTTTATTATTTTATTTTTATTTATTTATGAAAATTTAGCTAGATGTAACAGGCAAGGAGAAACAACAATACAACAATAGGACACGGGGTCCCTTATGGCTCAAGATGTCTATACATCCTTAATTAGTATTACCTAAAATGATTAGACGTCAAATTTTCTGATAAACCTGCATAAAAAGGTATATAAAATATATGCCTGATTATATAAACTTTCTTAATTAACCACAATTTGAGAAAAAAAATAAATGGAGTTTGCTAGTTTTGACTCTTTCAGCATGATCTCAATAACTGTATATTAGTTTAAGTATATTTTAATATCGTATCTAGCAGTTATATAGAGTTATAAAAATAACTATGTAAAAAGCATTAAGATATAAGTATTAGTAAAAACATATACTTAACAATTAAGGTCAAAAGTCTCAATGAGACGACTCACAGATACTGCGCACAAGTGGAGCTACTCCCCCTCCCCCTGCGCACGGACCCACACTCAGGATCTGCCTTTGCTCTAACATCTGCAAATGGTTAGACTTTCGCGTCTTCTCGGATAAGGACGTTAAACCGTAGGCCCACGGGGACATATCTGTGTTTATGTGTGTGTATGTGGGTGTGTCTGTGTCTGTCATGTGAAAGGTCTCCGTCCACCTTAGAGTGGTAAAGATGGTGTCCCCAATTAGTAGGCCTCTGGCCAGCTAGAAGACTTGACACCTAAATAAAGTCTATACAAGTCTATATGTGTACATGTAAGTATTAAGGGTAATGAAACGATAAGAAACTGGAAACATAAAATGCAGCAAATAAAGTTCTTCAATTTTCACTTCAGATCAGCTACCTTGTGCACGTGGTCAGTGGTGCAATCTGGTCACAATGTTCAAGCTACGCATGCGTTTGTAAAAGCTCGAGTCTTTTCACCCCGCCTTCCCACCCTCCCTCCCTCCTAAAAAAAGAAAACACGCAGCCGAATCCTTGACTCGTTGCCTACCGGCACCATAAATTAACCGTTAATTACTCATTTGCGTCAGTACTGTACCATTCCCTAATTGTTTTTACCACACACGGTTCGAAATAATCTAACTTCGTCATTATAAAAGGCGCACGGCGTAAGCGATGAAAATAGTCACCCAAAATGGGTGAAAAATTACGCATTTTGAGGAGAATGAAAAAAAAAAATTAAGAATTCTAGAAAGTTTAGGACCGTAAGAATGCCTGGACTACGAGTTTGAATAACTCATTCAGCCTACGGCCTCATGGGCTATTGCTCTAGTCCATTCGTCGTCGAGGCCTAATTGTTAATTACTCCCACCAGTTGTTCCTCCTGTTTCTGTTATTTCGTTAATGGAAGATGTTGACGCGCGAAAACAATTAGGTTAACATAAGAGAACTCTTAGCAAGGCAGTGTTACAGTGCAGTTGTTACATGAAAATTTGTTTTATGATTGATAAAATGCTTTCTTCATGTGCAATGGAAACTTTATACCGTTAAATATCTTCCTCAAAGATTTTGTGTTCACAATCCTCGGCGACATTCGTCGGTGTTTTTTTAGATAGAAAGGATCATTCTGTTATTGCTGAGGAAAAGCAAGTAACAAAAATTTAGAAAAAAAAACCCAGTTTAATCAAGGATATTAAAACGGTTGCAAAAGATTGCGTTTAAAATAGCTCAGGAAAAATAGGCAAGTTAATGTAAATGTAATTAGCCTTTAATTACTCATTTGCGTCAGTACTGTACTACTCCCTAATTGTTTACCATATATGGTTCGAAATAAACTAACTTCGTCATTATAAAAGGCGCACGGGTTAAGCGATGAAAGCAGTCTTGCATGGTAAAGAAGTAAAACGTTCGTTTCACACAGAAAAAGGAATACAAAGAGGTAATTCCCAAAGAATCTTTATCGATATTTTTTGTGCTGTAATTCGCCTTTCTAAAAACTCTAATTCTTCTAATCCTCTGGCAAACTTTTACTTGAGTAGTCATACTAGTTGGTCTTGCTCTTATTTCTGTTATTCCGTTATAATGGCCGACGTTGACGGGAGAAAAAAATTAGGTTAACATAAGACAATTCTTAGCAAGGCAGTGTTACAGTACAGTTGTTATATGAAAATCTGTTTTAATATAAAATTATTTCTACATGTGCAATTGAAACTTTACATCGTTAAATATCGTCCTCAAAGATTTTGCGCTCGCAATGCTCGGGGACATTCGTCCGTTTTATTTCAGATAGAAAGGATCATTCTGCTGAGAAAAAGCAAGTAACTAAAATTGAAAAAAAAATACAAAAAAACTAAACAAGGATGTTAAAACGGTTGCAAAACATTGCTGTTGAGTTTTAAGGCCATTAATTTCAAAAACAGTGGACAGTAAAGTGAGGAACATTATCTCGATGACTTCGATGGGACACTTTCACAGCAACTGGCAGTTTCAGGTCTTAACTAACAAGAAAGAAATGATGAAAACCAGTCCACTTGTTTAAAATCTGAAACGAGAGTTTGAAAGAAAACGCGCTCAATTGCTAGCGATTCTTATCACAGTTTTGAAACTGTTTGAATTTTCAACTAAAATAAATTTTACGACTGTCACTTAAATCGAAAGTAAGCCATTTGAAATGACGCGAGGCTCTACTGTTTTTTAGATGTTAGAGCAAGGACTGTAACTCAGGATCAATTGTTCTATTGAATGTCCTAACCATATCCTCGAATGACATCTAAAATGAATTATCATAAACCAATACAATATATTTTAATCAGTTTTTGAATTTTCTGTTTTCCAGTCAGCTCGCAGCGACGAAAATGAAGAGGATAAAAGCGCTCCAAACCACTTTTACCCAACCTGCAAGTTGCTCCAACAGTTCTGGCAAGGAACCACTTTCTCCCAAAAGTATAAAAAGCCGCCTATCGTTAGGTAAACAATAATCAGGACTTGAAAAGTCGTAGGTAGCAAGTAAAAAGTCAGATGCTCAGAAACCAGTTTAAATATTTATACACAATCATTAGTAACACTTAGGCTGGGATGTGATTTAAAAACGTTGAACCCATTTATAGGAAGACAGTATCTGAATTTCGAGTTATAGACACTATTTGAAAGGACAAACAAGATAAACGAAAAAAAACATATTTAGCTACTACGGTTGTTTTTAAGTCGTAGTCGTTCATACGTACATATAGTCTTATTATGTTTTAACTGCTCGATTCGAATTGCTGTATTCCAAGGTCATATGTCGACATTCTGCGGCCGTTCCTACGTGTGTGATGTATACCTTTGTATGTGTAGTATATACCTGTGTACGTAATGAATACCTGTGTATGTGGTGTATACCTGTGTACGTGGTGTGAACCTGTGTACGTGGTGTATACCTGTGTACGTGGTGTGAACCTGTGTACGTGAAGTGTACATGTGGATGCGGTGTGTACCTGTGTATGTCGAGCATAGCTGTGTATGTGGTGTATACCTGTGTATGCGGAGTATACCTGTGTACGTGTTATATACCTGTGTACATGCAGTATACCTGTGTACGTAATGTATAACTGTGTATGTGGAGTATACCTGTGTACGTGGAGTATATCTGTGTATGTGTAGTATACATGTAAATGTGGTGTGTACCTGTGTACGCGAGGTATACCTCTGTACGTGGTATACACCTGTGTACGTGGTGTATACCTGTGTACGTGGAGTATACCTGTGTATGTGGTATATACCTGTGTACCCGGAGTAAACCTGTGTACATGGTATATACCTGTGTACGTGGTATATACCTGTGTACGTGGAGTATACCTGTGTACGTGGAGTACACCTGTGTACGTTGTGTATACCTCTAGATGTGGAGTATACCTGTGGATGAAGTGTATACCTGTGTACGTGGAGTATACCTGTGTACATTGTGTATACCTGTGTATGTGATGTATACCTCTGTACGTGGTGTATAACTGTGTACGCGGTGTGTACCTGTGTACGTGGTGTATATCTGTGTACGTGCTGTATACCTGTGGATGCGGTGTGTACCTGTGTACGCGGAGTATACCTATTAACCTCGTTCCCAGGTTCTTTAACTAAGAGTTGGGGTTGAGGTGGGAAAAGACCTTGGCATCGGCCGGTCACATGATCACCAAATACCAACCTATCCTGGGTGTAATAAATCATCATTTTAAACATGTACTTTTTGATGAAACTATGTTGATGTCACCTCAAGTCAACAGTATCTGCAAATTTTCCTTCTTTAACCTTAGAAACATATCCCGGATCAGAAAGTATCTGTCAAGAGCTGCAACTGAACGCCTTAAACATGCATTTCTTACATCTAAATTGGACTTCTATAACTCTCTTCTTTATGGTCTACCCAAGTACTCCACACAGAAACTCCAGAATGTGCTTAATACTGCTGCTTGCCTTCTGACTTACACTTCTAGGTATGATCATATTAGACCTGTACTAGCTGAGCTTCACTGGTTACCAATAGAGAAACGTATAATCTTCAAAATCCTTCTACTTACCTCCAACGCCCTCTACGGTCAAGCCCCTACCAACATTTTTGAACTCTTGGTACCCTACAAGCACGTCCGAACCCTACGATCCTCTAATGCACTCCTTTAGTTTTAGTTTTAGTTTTTTTTTGCAACACAAATATATACATTTACAAAACAATTTATTAGGAATTACTCTTTAAGGAGGCAAAGGAAACCCACAAGAAACCAAGAGGCTTATACGGACGTGGGCTCCCTTAAATAAAGATTGAATATATCGGAAGGACGAGTTATTTAACACTATATAACTTGAGATATGAATACGATAAAAAAGCAAGCACACGGACAGGACAGGAACAAGCACAAGGACACAACAAAGCAGCAAGTTGGGAAAAGGGAGAATTTAATTCAGAAGAAATGTTTTTACTTTTGTTTTAAACAAAAGCAAAAATATTTGTACATACAAACTAAAGCCAAATAAAGTAATTTTTGGTGGTGTATTTTGATTTTGCAGTTTATCTTTTTTAAAAGAACAATATGATACTCAGGGTCAGATGAAATTTGCTTTGATAAACATCGAAAAACAAAAATGATTTTTCTAGTTGTGCCAAAGAAGCACGTGGCTTGCTGCTGATAGCTGACGGCGCAGGTTGGGTTAACACACGTTATAACATTGGAATTGTTTTTGTAATAACATTGCGCCGGTGACAGAGAATTTAAAACGTTTTAGTAATTTTATTATTAGAAACCTTTTATAAATATCATCAATCCAAATAGAAGAAAACCTCAAATACGCTTAACGTTTGTACATTCCCCTGGGCTGATAACTTTGATTGTCGCTCACGCATGAAAGGTCACGCTACTTTTAAAAACACTTTTTAAAAATCGTTCTATGGTGTTTAATTAACGTAAAACATTTCTGTTAATAAACAGCAAATACATCCAATTGGGAAACCAACGCTCACATTCAATGATATCCAGGCCGGCAGGTTTTGTATACACAACAAATAATGACAATGTTGCTTTAAGGAAAAATTCCTTTTAACAGCCTACGTAAGATAACGCGCAAAAAATGTGTAAACAGGTACGTAAAAATGACGCATTCAACTGGCATTTTGTAAATGATATCTGTCAATACGTCGTTATAAATAGGCTAAATTTTCTGTCTTTTCTTGGATATTTCCCTTCCTGTACTTTGAGTTAAAGAAATTTGTTCATCTTTCATCATGATAGCTGCCCCAGTTACAATGTTATCAAGTGTTTGTGTACTTTAAAATACTTCAAATTTAGTAATAAAAATAGCAAATCACTTAGATAAAACATATACATTTTAATGTAAATGAATCAAACTTTTTAACTATGAATTAGCATTTCCCGACTGTCAAAATTGTGGAAAAGCGTTTGTAACACCATGCACGATATGACTTGTGAGTCCGTCATAGAACACTAAGTATACTGATTTTGAAACATACTCAGAATATCAACAATGTATCAATAGCTAAACGCTGCTGACAGCTAGAGTCATGCCCAACACTTTAAATACATCGAATACCACAAATAAACCCCAACCACAAGATACTTTTGTTTTTTATCATCAAGTAAAATGCGATAATACTTGATGGCGTGTGTAATATATTACATAAATAATGGAGCCTGAGGTGCTTATATATTTTTTAAATTAATAAAATTCTGAGACAGGTATGTCTTTAAGATTAGCAGTTTTTGCCGATTTCTGCCAAACACGATATCTGCATTAAATTTCTGCATTTTCAGTAAAATCTACAAATTATTGGTGTACAAAATTTAAAATGTTTGAAATGGATTTAAAGCTGAATTAAAATGCTTGCTACGCGTTTATGTAACTTGTTTTGCCGCGCCGGTCTCTTTCAAAGTTAAGTAAAATGGGAACAAATTGTGTTTAACTTAATCAAGTCTGTAATAGCTTATGAATGAATCGAGAATTGAGGCTGCTACGCGAACCAAGAGATGACTTACAAGTGAACTTCTAATAGTTGATTGAGAAATCAGTCAAAATACTAAACTTGAAATTAATTTACTAAGGTCCGAACATTTTTCACACACTGATTACAAATAAGTATCTTGATTTTTGTTTTCTGTTCATTAAACATTTTGTTCAGCTGTAGAAAGAGTAAAAGCTTCTAATTTTCAGGTTAACGAAATACTGTACATAGGAGCTGTAATGAAGCCGAAAGAAATTTATAGAATTAAGCGTATGCAGTCTAGGTATCCTGCTATGATGAACGCCACAGACTATAAGTATAAGTAATTCACTACTGTGGTCTGCTGTGATAATCAAATCATTTCTATTAAACATCTTGCATGATACAAGGAGGAGTCGTTATTCCCAGCAGTTGCTGACTCATAATACCTATTCTTATATAAAACATTTTATAATTCAGACTGATTACCATACTTTGTCATAAGTTTAAAACAGGCTGCATCAGGCAACTTAAATATTAACTCACCATTGTCATAATGACTCTGTCATGACGTTAACCACAGTTAACCCAATCTGTAAATTAAGACTTTATTATTATTAGATGTACTAATGTTTCCGATCGGTGACAAAAAGATATAAGTGTTAGATCGTAGACTGATGAGCTCTGATTAGTGAAACTGAAAGATGAGAATGACAAATAGTCTATTCTTGATACGAAATTCAGTGTATTAGTCCATCTACAGATAAACTCCGGCTAAGCATAAGGTGATGGTTTTATTTTGTAATGTTTCTTCTTAATTAAAGTTCGTTATCTTGTTTGTTTTTCAAATTTATAAGCTAGAAATATCACTAATTTTAGCTGTGACACGATCGATGCCGTTTATTGACGACTATTCGAAGAAATAGTGCAGAGAACAAAGGATTAACAATCTTTTTCACCGAAACTGAAATCGAAAAACCGTTCCTCTGTGGCGAACTTGTTCTTATTTATAATATAATTTTATAATTATAAACTGATATACATATAGTGTACCCTTAATATTGGAGTCCTAACTGGGAAATGGAGGTAAATTTGGAGTTTTCAGCCCACAAGATTAAAGGATTTCATCACGAAGCAGGTGTATCATTGTTGTTGATAAAGTTCAACATTATTCTCATGCTTGCAACTATAAATTATTCTGATATCTTAATCTTACATTATTTTAAATTGACTTAAACAATGAACTGTAGTTGCTTTTAAAATTGCTTAACACCGCAACTATTTGGTTTATTTTGAGACATACTGTTTCATGCAAAGACCGGATGTTTTTTCGCCGCAGTTCGCTGGTTGTTTTGTATTTCAAAACAGCGAGATAGATTTATAGCAGTATTTTAAAACATGTTAACTCAAATTTCTTAAAGCAGAGCTGAATTGAATTTATAAACCGCAAACTTCTGAATGACAAAGCTCTCGTAATTCATGTGAACACTGCTCTTTCTTGCTTAAAAACGACGGGTGTGATCAAATAATTTTATTATTTTTATCGAAGTATTAAACTGTTTTCACATTAGTAATTAAATTTTGAACGTCTAGTATGTTTGGAGCTGCAGTTAAGTTTACTTAAAAAAATAATGTTGCAGTTTCTTTCCTCTGACAGTAGAAATACTTTGTGAATCTTGTACATACTATTTTTTGTTTCAAAGATTTTTTTTTTATTTTCATTTCGAAACTAAATTTTTGTTCAATTTAAGACCTAAAGAAAAGCCCGAGTTCACAGATAAAAAGCCCGAGTTCACAGATTTTATGCATCTAGTTAAAGGTAAGCTACTTACCCTACTTAAGCAATAAGGTAAATCTTTTAACATTTTATACCTCTTGAAATTAGGCGTTACCGTAGTCATAATTAAATATGGTTTAGTTTTTCCTTAAATTCAACGGTGGAAACTCACCACTAACGTATCATGGGTTTGCTAACAGCAGCAGGAGCAACAATGACGAGAAAAAGGATTAGAATTTTTGCGAAGTCAAGATTGATCTTGTTTTTCTCAGTGGAAAAGGGTGTCGGTCTTTTTCTTCAACTTGGAAACAAAAGCTCTGAACGAAAAGAAAATGATGTAATTATATCTACCAGAACGTTTTAAAATCATGAAAGATAGATCAATGAACAGCAAATTGTTAAACCAATACTGTAAACGGCATGGAAATAACTAGCAATGCGGGGAGACAGTCGAAGAACGAAAGAAACAACACAGTTATTTTTCTCCAATGCCAATGGTGCATGCAGCCGTGGTTTTATAAATGAAACAAATTAAGATAAGAACTTTTTTTCATTGCCAATAGCAGATGTTATCTTTCATTTTCACAAATTATTTGTGGCTGATAATCACCTTCTTAAAAAATTGTTTCGAAATTTAGCAAATGTGCAGTGATTTAAACAATTAAACAGTTTGTGGTCTTTGAACTGAGAAGGTCGCTTGCGACCAACAGGTTGTTGTATTGAGCTGGCCACGCGTTGGAATGCATTACTGAATAAAGAGGATTTTAAAAGTGCACTCTAATTGGTTGCTTTCGACACCTTTGTATTACGTCTTCCTAATAATCACTTCATTACTAAATGAATAAATAATTTTACAAGGTCCAGAAAAATAGTTTTGCTTCCACTTAGTTAACGAGCTGACACTAGGGTTATAAAACCAATAGTGAATAAGGCGAACACGGGAATGTGAAAAACAATCACTCGTCTTGTGCTTTTTTAAAAAATAAAACTGTCAACTGCAATGAATGGAAATGTAAAAAAACAATCTTTTTTCGCTCACCATATTGATTTAGTTTGTGTTATTAAAGTTATCTCTTATTATATCTGATCAAATTCTACGCCTTTCTTTTCATACAAGCTATGAAGGCAATATATATATCATTCTCTTTCGCAGTTTTCGTTGGGTTAAACCACAAAATCTTTTAAAGAACTTAATAGATTAACGGCGAGTTTTCGTTAGTATTGAACGTATAAGTTGTCGAAAGATGTATCACACGCACATTTAGTTTGTACCACACTCATATTGTACGAGTTTTTGAAATAAAACTACGTACAGCCCCAAATTTGTGATAGCATCATTCGTAAAAGACAATTCAGAAAAAAAATAAACATGTCGTGATAGGTATTTTGGTAGTTTTCAGTCAGCACCGTTTGATAAATTTTTTCTTTTCACTAGCGTCACAAAACTAGAAATGAACAAAATGTTAAAAATTTGATTGGAATTTATCTAAAAAACTGGACAGTTGATGTTAATTGTAACTGCCCATAAAAAACAAGACAACACCTGTAACTTTTCAAAGCAATTTACCACAAAGCTAAGATTCCTGCAAAGACAAATTTATCATCGTTTATTGCTAAATGCATAAAGACAAAGTAAAAACTAAAAGAATCTAAGGTTAATTAAATACTTTGCAATCTAATCTGCTGTTAATAACAGACTGAAGAACAACATTGACCCGAAATCCTATTCTACATAAAATCTCTATTGAAAATCTAATTGTCTTCTTTAACTTAGTAAACAAAGGCTCTCGATTTTAGGGGCTAACTTATCAAATTCCTTCAGTTATATTTAACCCGTGTGTCTTGAATGGAAACGCCATGGTAATATACTATGAATAGCCAAATTAATTGGATGCCAGGCAAGATATATATAGGCTGGTGACTTTGCGACAACACTTAATGAAGACGTTGCGTGCTTACAGGAAGATATTTCCGAAGTGCTGGTTAACATTTGTATCCTTGGAAAAGATACAAGTTAACTTTCTCATCAAGTCATAATTTACTTTGACAGGTAATTTGTTTATGTGTTTATATAATCTTTACATGGACCAATTTTAAAGGTGTTCTTCGACTGTTGCTGATAGTTAAGGCGGACGAGATTAACGCATGTGTGAAGTGAAGCTGAAATAATTGGTGGTGTTATATCATCAAGCTTGGCAGTGATAACATTTGAATGGTTAGTGAATCAAGTGCTTAGTGATTGCACAGACCCCTTGCAGCAGCATGAACGTGTTACATCTCATTATGGTTTGGTCCGGCTTTTTTCTACAAGGAAAATTGGTCGCATGCCAAATGGTTGAACTTAAGGCCTCGCGTAGTCAAAACAAGCAAGACACATCACTTTTCAGTCGACAAAGTACAAAAAAACCACTTTCAGCGACTTTACTTTTTCATTACCATCTTTTTAATTGGAGGAAACAATCTCAAACCGCACCACTGAAACAAGGAACTTATAGTAAAACCCGACAAAACAGAATAGAAATTCATCCAAGGATTTTGACAAACTCTGATATAATAACTAAGGAAGAAATAAGAGAACCTGGTTATGGCACGCTGCGGTTTCCTAAAGGAGAAACAAATCGACGTAGTGAAACCAGAAAGAAACCTGAATACGGGAAAAGAGAGAAACCAAATGGAAAAGGAGCGGATGAGTTTAATTTTCCAAATTTAACGTCAAGACACTTTGTTCACATTAGGCATAAAAGATACATTTTTGGCAGGGACAGTCGTATTCCTGTTTCAAAAGAGAAAGCGCGCTTGTTTCCATTCAGATCCGTTGTAATGGTATCCACTGGATGTACAGGAACTCTTATATCACCTCGTCACGTGTTGACCGCAGCTCATTGCGTCCACGATGGCTCAAAGTACGTGATCGAAAAAGCAAAACTCAGGGTGGGATTTCTCCGAAAAAAGACAAAAAGAGGAAAGAAAGTAAAGTGGGCTCGACTAAGATCTGTCAACATCCCAAATGGCTGGATTCGCAGAAGAAGCATTTTTTATGATTACGCTGTGTTGGAATTAACTCGACCACAAAAGCGACCTTATATGGAAATAGCCATTCTTGATGGTCAGTCTAAAAACAAAATGAGAGTCCATTTTGCGAGTTTCCCGGGAGACAAACCCAGAAACTCGATGTGGTATGCTTACTGCAGTGCTAAAGTGGTTGCGGGAGTCATACTCAATCGTTGTGACGCCATAAAGGGAAGCTCTGGGGCGGGAGTTTATTTGGTGGTGAGAAACGGAAGGAATATCAAACGTGTTATCGTTGGAGTTTTATCTAGTTCGGGAATTTATTCATATGAAAAAAAGACTCACCACACGAATGTTGCAACAACAATCACTCTATCTGTTGCTAGGCAAATCTGTGGTTGGGTAACAAATAAACGTTTTTGTCGTATTTTTAAGGTAACTGAAAGGCCACGTTTGGCTGGCCGATGGAGGGGCTAATACAACTGTACAAAAGTTCTATTTCCTCAGAATTTTATGCCAACTTTTCTTTTCACGGCTACAAACAATTCTAATGCAGCAACAAAATAGGCTTATTCCGGTAAATAGTGTAAGGAGCTGACGTTTTGACCGTTAGCTAGTCGTTGAAGCAAGTGTGTTTTGGCCAATTTAAGACAGTTTATTACCATCGCCATAAGTAGTGCCCGTCATTGGAGCAAAGTTTGTAGAGTCGACTGGTTAGGAAACTTGATAATGTTTTTGTTTGTTTGTTATGTTTTTGTTCTCCTTTTACCTATTGAAATATAACGTTGACGGCGTACTCAAATATTAAAGGCTTTGACATTCAAATGAGCAAACAGCCAATAGCTTAATGAAGAATCACACCTAGAGTGACCGTGCACACGCACAACATGAAACAAAGAAACATTGTAATCTTCTTTGTGTTTGCCAAGTTTCATATCCAGTCCACTCTAACAACTTTGATTGGGGCGACTGTAATTCAAACAACTCAAAGTTGAAATTGTTTGTAAATAAAAATGATCATTGCCACAATATAGGGTAAGGGTCTGGGCTCACTATCTTTTATGGTAGTTTTAAGGTAAAGCACGCTACCAACGTATCGTGTCTTCAAGATAGCGACTAGCACGTTGTGCTATTTATACTTGACGTTAATCTTTAGAGCCACAAGCATTGAGTTGTCACTACATCTATTAGTTTTATATTAGAGCAACTAACGTCAGCTCTAGACATTATTAAGGGCTATTGAGTAATCTAAATAAAGGTGATACCTACTCGCGGACTAAATTCAATATCTTTGTTTCAAAAAACTAATCAATAGCAAAAAATTTCAAACAATGAATGACTTTGAAATACACTCTAGATCTTATTTTATCTGTTTGAGTTTGTTGTGGTCGATAATTGTTTAAAGAAAAATCCCAAAGAATCTTAAAAATTTTTTTGAAATACACACTGTCTTTTACGGATTTTTATCAGATTTGGTCTTATTTGTTTCAACATTTAAGCTTAATTATTACTTTTGTCTTAGGTGATTGGAAAGATCTTTTAACCCGAGAGCCCTTGTCGTGTTTTACGTCTATATTTTTGGGCAAAGCGTTTTTGCTGGCCTTGGCTAGACACTTAATTGTTTCTTAAACGTTATCAATATCAGAAGCAATTAGAATCAGCTGCCACTTTGAACTTATGAGTTATGTGGTTTTTAAAATAACTACGCTTGCTATTTCCTTCCCAAACTAAATGGAAAAAACGCCTCAAGCATTCTGGCTTTGTGAAACAAAAGAAATTAACGGAAGTTCAAAGTACATCATATAGATTTTATCATTATGCGAATGACAAATCTTGACTAGTTTGTTTTTCAACTTGTTTCCTTCGGAATAAAAACGTTATAGTACGATTTTATTTGGGACTCAAAGCTTCGTGTTTATTTTCCTTACTCATTGCGTGCTGTTTATAATAACCGTTATTTTTAAGAACCCATAACTTCCGTCTGTGACCAAGTTGTTATTCGACAACTTTCGTTTAGTTCGTTTGAAATTATCTGTAATTCATATTCGATTATTTAACTGAACGTCTCTCTACCTAATCCAGAATTCTAGCGCGTTTGTTGAACGGGGGATTTGGAAACGAGGATTAGCGCATGGTCGGAAGCAAAGTAGTTTGTCTACTATGACTTCCATTTGGAACCTGATGAACGAACGCTCTGGGATCATCGATCTGTAGGAGCGCGAGGAAAGAGATTGCGTATACTGACTTAATGAAATTCTGAAATTTGTCTGACGAAATTCACTCTAGAATCTGGGTTTGCCAGATATCAGCAAGACTAGTACTATTGTTAAGAAGTTGATTGTTATAAAATAACTGACGTCAGATAACCAAACCGGGGTCAGCCTGAGTGGAATTTCAGCCCGAGCTTGTTCTTACCTTTTAAAACCATCTCAGCCTACGTGTTGTTTTTATAACTTACAGGGTGTGCCAGTTTGAGTACCGCGTGAATTGTAATCCGCGCCGATAGCTTAGTAGTGTAATATGAGACTCCTTTTTATCAAGTCTTGCTGATACGACTATAAGCTTATTTATTATCGCAAATTTGCGCTTGATACATCACATCAACAGTAAAAAATGTCTTCATCTTTATCCTGAACAATTTCAGTCAAGATATTCTCAGGTTCCATGTAGTAGTCCATCAAGAGTGTCTGTATTTTGCTGTATATTCTTAATCTCTTGTTGCATTGTCCTATAAATCTCTTGGTGTATATTCTAAATCTCTTGCTGTATATTCCTAATCTTATGCTGTATATTCAGGGACCGCGGAGCCAGTTCTATATTGGGGGGGGGGGGGGCCCCACCACCACCGCCGTAGGCGCGACCCCCCTATGGGGGTCCGGGGGCATGCTCCCCCGGAAAATTTTGAAAATTAGAGCTTCTAGAATCGCTATATAAATGCATCTAAAATTCAAATTCTTTTTTATAAAAATAAATCTGAAAAGGCCCTTTTTCAAAGTAGATGTTGTGGAATTTGCATAAATAATCATTTTACTCATGAAACCGTAAAGACATTTGATTGACATCGTTACAAATTAGATAAATAGTTAGCACTCTATAATTAGAACTCGTAATACACCGCGTGATATTGTAGTTAGATCATATTCTATCTGAATTGTGA